>OOFE01049840.1:0-48189 GCA_900323365.1 Monocentris japonica
CGGAGGCCAGCATTCCCGGAACTGCGGTGAGAAGGAGATGGGAGAAATGGAGGCGGGACCCGGTGAGGCCGAGGTTACCTGCGTGGTTCTCCATGGGGTGATGGGGAGCGGAGGGTGAGGCCGTGGCTGGGCACGCTGTAGCCACAACTGGCTCGGCCACAGGCTCGCTGGGCTCTTCCCCACTCGTGCTGGCATCTGGAGAAACAAACACGTCTTTTTTATTGCTGTATTGGACAGTATACAAAAGGAAAGCAACAGGAAAAACTGTGTTGCGAGGAGGTTAAACATTTATATCGTCGCAACCATTTATCCTGCTGCACCCGAGTAACCTCAAGAGTGATTGAGAGTCAAGGACATGGATTAAACATAATATTAACACAGGTACTAGGCAAGACCCCTGGCAAAAAAGGGATCAAAGAGCGGATTACTGGCTACATGCTACATGATTTCTGTGTTTTTAGGTCTGCAAAATTCAAACATGCAAAGTTGCTTAGTGCAGCTTTAAGATGCGACAACAACTGATGAGAGTATTGAAAGGACCCGGCATTACAGCCCAACATATTTGAGTTCCCTAGTGTCTTCCACAGTCGTTTTAATAACTGAACAGTTTCCAAAGTGAATGGTTACAGTGCATGCGCTCGCTTACCTGGCACCATAACTTGAATGATTTCCCCATCTGGAGGCTCTGTTTTAATCCTTTTCAAAGGAATGCAATCTCCCGAAGGACCTGGAGTGGGGGGGATTGAATAGTTAATTCAGTGTAGCAGTGGGTTTTATGACTGTGTTTAATATTTTTAAGCAGGTGATAGAAGGTGTTTCAAATGACTAGAGTGCAAAACAGACGATGGGAAATTTTCTTGTTAAGTGTATTGTTTTCTTGTTAAGCTTAAGTAGGGAACTTGGATCTGGTGCCCAGGGGTCGAACACTGTGGAGTTATTTCATATGGGCAGGATATCATGACATTAAGTCCTATAATGTGGAAAATCAAAAGTCAAAATCATTGTAATTCTTTGCACTTACCTGCTTCACAATCCACCAAGGGACTCACACACGCACTTGTTGATCTGGGAATGAAATGAAAATATACTGATAACAAATTTTACTTGTATTTTGATTGTTACCTGTAAAACCAAGTGGACCAAACATAAATTGTATCACAATCTAAATATTTTGCGGTAACATGCACAGGAATTTCTTTAAATATATCCTTGTCAGTCCAGCTGTCCTTATCACATCAGTTCGACTAAGTGTTCAGTTCAAAAGGCCCTGTGCACTATCAACATTTCATTGCCTCCTCACTACCGCTTTTGATGCATAACCTGTAAGTCTACTGCAGATGATATAACAGGGAACTGAGAACAAGAACTCCCAAAATGGGACCAAATGAAAGCACCAAGCAGACCTGGGGCTGCTGTTTGCAATTACACCAGAATTATGTTGATCAGAACACAGTGGCATATAAATGAAAAACTCCTTCAAGCGGCATCTTCAAACTGCTGTTTAATTCAGATAGGCACTGTGACTACTGTTGGTTAGAAATACAAAACGATTTGGCTGCGCAGCACTTTCTCAACATTATAAAGCACCAAGGAAGCGGGGTTACGCTTCTTCTTCTTCTGTGAGGGATGTATTCTGACCTGCTGCTGTGAGGATTGCTGACCAGCTCCACTGTGGTGAGCGGCATGTTGAAATTGTCAGGGAAACTGTCTTCAGCCATCGCGCCCAGGTCGTGCTTGCCCTCCTCCCTGGCAATCTTGCCAGCAGCTTCACCAAACAGGAAAGAGAAGATAAGCCAAACATTGCACCCCATTAGCGAGTAACAAGGGATGTGAGTGCATCAATATGGACTTTGACGGCAGGGTTTTTCCACCAATAACTGTCTGTTACTGGTAAGGACTTTCCAAATTCCCATGAAAATCTTGCAGCCATAAAGTCTGGTAATATTTCCACCAAAACACACATGGAATGGTTACAAAATAAATTTATCCCTGAGCTCCTAGATCAACTGTTTTTAACTGAACTGTTTGTTCATGAAAATGCATGCTAGACTTGCAAAACTAGCATTAGTTTTATTTCACTTTTACAACATACTGATAAGTCAAGTGCTGCATGCTCAAATCACATGTGCAAGCAACAATCATTCTTTTATATATACATTTTATATACATTGACAAGTGTTTCATAAGTGCAGTATAGGCACAGAAGAGTGATATAGTGGTAAATCAGAAGGTGGATAAACTGCGACCTCCGATCGGTGATCATCATAAGGCAAACAACCACAAATTCAAACAAAAAACAATTACGTTTTCAGAAAAGCATTAAATGATGCCTATTTTTCCTTAAAAGAGCATATATCTGTTTGACGACACTTACTATGATGCATACTATGCATTTAGGTTATAAAGCAAAAAACACCTCTGGAAAAAAAACTGAAATCTGTCCTCCTTTTCCTGCAGTTTTAGATAAAATGTCAAATGTTCTCGTATAGAAGATATGATATTCAGGTACTGAGTGGTATTTTATTAGTGAGGCCAAAGCATAGCTCATATGCAAAACTGTATGAAAAATGACAGAAAGGTCATGAATCTTACCAGTGAAAATTCTTTCATCAAACATTCTGGAATATAAAGAGGAAAACAGGCCATTAGTCACTGCGCTCCAAGACCGCGGTAGCACAAAAATCATGATGCAAATACTTTACACCTGAAGGAACACAGCTTGCTGTAGGCAGAAGGTGAACAATGGTAAAACCCAAGTAAAAAGCTCTTTAAACAATCAATCCATAAGTAATTCAGCCATCCTTTTGTCTTTGCTGAATCTATTTTTAAACCATACTTGACTACTTCTACTTCCTTTTGGCAAATGTTAACTGCTCTATGGAACTCTGAAATTATCATAATAGATTAGATATCTGACTTACTTTCTGTAGAGCTAGTGTTTCCGAATGAGCAAGATAGCAAAGAAGGCTAGAATTGGACGTCTTAATAAAATATCACCAAGCCGCAAGAAAAAACATTAAAACTAGTAAAAAAAACAACAACCCAAGAATAACATCCAGAGATCTACAAGCCTCCATTGCTGCATCTGATGCCATAATATATGAAATAATGACCACCCCATGTAAGGTTGACAAACTTTGAAGTATGCAGTGGCTGTGGCTTTTAATAATCTACACTAAAATTTAGCGTAGCGTCCACATTGGAATTATACTATCGATATTTCATTGTCAGGTAAAATGAACAGACCCCAATGTCAACAGGGCTACTGAGCTGATCGCCCAAGAAAATGCCATCAAAAACCTCAGCAGGCCTGCGTCTGGAACATGGCAATGTGATTCCGAATTAATGGCATTTTCGACCTCTCCTAATTGCATTAACACAAATGAGCTGCCTGCAGGATTCGTTAAAAGATGTATTATCTCAAACAAGGCTCGGCGTCTCGTTTAAATTAGCCCAAACAGATGGATAGAAGAGCACCATGACATTAGCACAATATGCTGGAATGGGGAATTCATTTGGGACATGGGTGGAAGTGGTTTACCAGTCAGTAGGGTGTAGTCATTACATTATAGGCTGGCTCCCTGTCTTATCAAGGAAGTTCTAATTTCAGAGGCCATGAAATAGGCATATGATGTATCCTATGAATTTATCTCCTAAAGATTTAGGTCAGACTAAAGGGTAAACTGGGCTTAGGACAGCTCAGTTGGTAGAGCATGAGACTCTCAATCTCAGGGTCGTGGGTTCAATCCCCACGTAGTGTAAAACTGTAACTTGTAAGTCGCTTTGGATAAAAGCGTCTGCTAAATGACTGTAATGTAATAAAATGACTGTAATGTAGATGGGTTAATCATCCACTACATTCCTGGAATTACTTAAACACAGATACATGTTGGTACCAAGTTTGAAACAGAGAGGAAATGCTGACAAAGTAGTCAACCGTTTGTACTCCAAACAACCCCAGGATTCTCCATTTGTAATTCCAAGCTTAAAGCATCAGCTACCGTTTGACGATGAAGCGGATCCCATGGCGCTCGTCCAGGATGCGTTTGAGCTTGGGCACTCCGTAGGTGCAGGGCCTCTTGAAGGGGATCTGGTCGGGGATGCCGATGATCTCCACAGCCCCTGGGTCGCAGGCTATCTTCCGGTAGGGCACAGGCACCATGTGATCCAGACCCAGGGCCTCCGCTGGAGACAGACAATGGCACTATGTGGTGGTGCTTTATACATTTTTTTTACACCTTTGGTATTCTCCAAGCATCCCAAACATTAAGTTACACGCAGTAAAGCAGCCTTCGGCGGGGTGCGTACTCAATGTGGAGATTTATGTAAATTAAGGTATGTCCAACTAAATAACAAATGGATACTAGAGGAATTTGAAGACTGGTGCTGTGGGCCTGCTGGATAAATGTATTTGTGCAAACAGACCCCAAGAGCCCTAATGTGGGAACAGCTTTTCAATTTGTAGAAAATGTTTTGGAGCTTGCAACACATAATATCTATCATGGCTCATCATGGCAACTGATGTTAAACTTGTCACCCTTAGTGTGATAACTATGGTTAAATAGAATCAAAATGGAAAGACAGTGGGTAACCTCACCGTATCTGCTATTGAACAAAATCTGAACGCATTCTCTTAATGTGTTGATGTCCTCAGTTTCCCGAATGAAAGAGTCCCATTTTTCTGCAAGGAAAGAAGGGGAAGAGGCAAAGCCTGATGGTAATTCGTGGACAATGAAATGTAGACTCACTTAATGGACTTGCAAAATTTCCATTTTCATCTACTCAATGTCTTCATGGGAAACAATCTTATTATACGATTGCTCTTAACTGTTTAGGCACTAAGGTTCAAAAGGGATACTAGATTTTAACTTTTGGTAGCTCACTGGACTACCATCTAAATGTATCTGTTGACTCCTGACAACATATTGGTCCATTAAAGGCCTCATTCCAATTCACTCCACCTCCACATTTTAGGTCATTTGGAGCTCTAAGCAAACTTGAAGTGATGTGCTTTGGGGATCAACTCCAAATTAATTTGAATCTAATGTTCAGTCAGTCTCGACAGACTCACATGCTAGCTTTTGAACAGCAAAAAAACAAATTTGTATTAATACCACCGTAACCGTATCTTTACCGATTCAAAGATAGTTTTGCATAGACATGCTTTCAAGTCTTACGAGCACTAGCTGGTGAATTTTGCACTTGTAAAAGCCACTAGAGTGAAGGATCTACTAGAATGCTAGCTTAGTGATTAGTCACTCTCACAGCCAAGTATGCAATCTTTTGCAAAGGAAAAGGATGTGAGGCATTCAATTATTTGGTCTGTCCAACTTTTTTGACTAATACAGAAACAGCCACGTATGTATGTATGCAATATGCATTTAAAATATTTCACATCTTAAGTCATCTTGGTGAGTTCAAGCCTACCTGATTTATCATGTACTATGGAAAAAAGTAGCCTCTTGGAAATGTGGATACCAGGAGGACTCTGACCCAGCTCACCAGGTAGTCCTGTCGTCTCATCTGAAAATACAATAGACAAACATACTGTGTATCATAAACAATCATCTACCTTCAAAAGTGACTTATAAGGAAACAGAGTTGAAGTTCAGGTCTAAATCTGTCCCTGATTAGATGACTAGAATGAAAACCAGCAGGGCTCTGGGCCCCGAGGACCAGGATTGAGAACCACTGATATAGTGGCCTGTGCAAAACAAGGGAAAGTTATCTCAAAGTGAAGTATCGCTTTGAATGGCATAACAAGGAGTGGTATAATGACCTGACTTGAAAGCACACTGCAGATGCAGCACACTTCAAAGCACACTGCAGGTATACTGTAAAAAAATGGCCATTTCTTAAAACAAGGGGAAAACTCTCAGTGTAGATGAGAGAATTCCACTTGGTTCCAATGTAGTTTCACTCGTTATAGGAATTTTCTAGAAACAAGTAGAAACAATACAGATAGCTCCGCTAGTATCAAGAAAATGACACTTGAAACAGTCTGATTGGCATTAGGAAATTATCTCACCCCATTGGCATTTTTTTTCACTTGTCTTGTTTTAAGAAAAATAAACCTTTAAGACAAAATTCAGCATTGACTATGTAAATAACTAAATACTACCATATGAGTGGCTATCAGAATTGGACACACACACCCCTTACCATTGTTAACACAGTCCTTGGTAGACGTGCCCTTCTCTGTCCCTGCTGTCCAGTTGCCCAGTCTGTCCTTGCCCAGGTTGAGGAGGGACATGGGTTTGAGGTCCAGCTTGCCGTCCGGGTGGGGCTTGGAGGACATGGGCATGCCGTACAGGAAGCTGGACAGTACGGAGTTGCTGGAAGAGGCAGGACTTGATGATGTGACTGCCTGGGTCGTTGTCTTTCCTGGGACGTGGCTGCTTGGTGTCATGATTGCTGGGGAGGAGTTGTGGTTGACGTCTGTGCTGGACTTGGCCTCGCGGGACAAATCTTCTGTTTGCCTGTTGACAGAGATGTGATAAAATAAAGCAGGCAACAGGTGCCAAACATACAAAACTATACAATTATATGCGACTACAAACTACATTTATGACATAGCCTTAACCTTAACTGTGCTTCTGAAAAGCAACACCACATATACTGTGTTCAGACTGAGAGAGCAATGGCCCTCCATTTCCCACTTGTAATACTGTACCGTGAACAAGGTTGTTCTGTTCAGTTCATTTTAACTGACTTGTCTAGCACTGCCTACCTGTACTGTTTCACTTCTGCTTGTTTTTGCCTTCTATTGCCACTGCTCTTGTCCTCATTTTGTCTTGCAATGTCTTGCAGCTCTCACTTCCTCTGATTCCCTCCTCGCTTAATTCTTTTCCTTGTCTGCTTCCTTTCCTTGTTTCCCCAAAAATCAACAGGTAATCAGTTATATGAAATCACATTTTGGACTTTACAATACTTAATTGAGATATCCATCATAAATACTTTTCGTAATAACAATGCTTAAAAATAACCACTAGATTTCAAAACCCTTGCCCTTGTATTGAGTTGAATAAAAAGCTAGACAATTTTGACAAATACTGCTGAATAGCTTGTCTCCTTACTCCCATTTTCTTTGTTACCTCCCTTTTCTCTCTCATCGACCATTTCCTCTGTCTATCAAACAAATGGCAATGTTGCCCTTTGGTTTGTCACCATTCAGAACTATACTATTAGCCTGCTTAGATGTGATAATGGTTATCAATGGAGAGACACACATGGAGCGCCTTCGAACAACTCTGACGTTCCAAAATGGACCGGGCTAAATCTGAAATAACCTTTTATGACTTTAGAGAAGACGCAAATGGATGTTTGGTGGTTTCCTTTGCAACCAATAGACGCTGATCCAATTAAGCCTTAATGAGGCGTTCACCTCGAATCGGTTTTAAAAAAGCCATTGTGCTCAGTGTGGCGGCACCTTCTGATGAGCCTGACCAGCTGTAGTTAAATCTATAGATACGGCATTTGCAAACCCTAAATACGCTGGGAAGTCGCAAGATGATCATACCAAAACCTGTTTCCACAAACTACACATCGTAACAGGATCTAGGCTGTGGACAGGCCCAGTCTGGAAATTCACAGTAGGCAATGACAAATGATGGACTATTTCTACTTTTTCCATGGCTCCTTCTGCCATTGCTATCAACCTCAATGTTTTTTACCACGATTGGTTGTTGAAAATGAATAATGTCTGGTTTGCCACAGTCACTTTCTGTGAACACACTGAATACCGAGTGCTTTTTAGACAAATCGTTTTTCCAACAAGAGTACCGATGCGGATACAAACTGAAACCTCCTTCTAGACGCTTCTGAACTCCTTATGAATGTGAGTTGACGTGAGGTGAGAGCCGCACCGCTTTGGCACAGTTCGTAAACTCGCCTTTTAACTGTGAACTGGATGCGGTGGCTCTGCTCAAGGATCTTCATTAGTGTCTTGATGTCGTACTCGGAGGGCTTCTTCAGGGCGACTCCCTCGGGCAGGCCGTGGGCCACCACGCAGCTGGGGTCCTTCTGGATCCACTCATAAGGCACCGGGACCAGGCTGCTCTTTCCCACGGCCTCACCTGCATATCAGCACAAGGGATATTAAGTAGTTTGCTAGATGCATAACTGGTGAACCTTTTCTGCCCTGCACTGGCAAGCTGAACAACCAAAGCTGGTTTTATGATTAGAGTGAGGACAAATTTTGTTTTTTTAAGGTCTATGTGACTTTTTAGAATATTACACCTATAAAAATTGAAATACCAGTAATTCCAAAACTGTAACAAAAACGTTTAGTTTATCCACATCACTGGAAATACTGCTGGGTACCAATGGCATAAAAAGTACAACAACATGGTCCATTGTTTTTTATGGATTAGAAAACAACTAGAAAACAAAGAAACTTGAGTTCTTTTCAGGAGTAGCAGCAGGTAGTCAAATACGAATGAGGGACTGATTCAGAGCTTTCAGATAGAGTTTTGTGTGGAGTGGAGTATCGAGTGGAATAAGGATAATGAGAGATAATTAAGATGAACGCAATAGTTTTAATGTATAAAGAGGACTTTTCCAGGGAAAAAACACATTTTGCGTGGTGACTCCTTACTGTAAAGCACTGTGAAGACTTCCTCCACCATCTTCCTCAGAACAAAGATGTTGGATTGGGCATCTGATGGAGCCCTTGGTTTCCCATGCTCACCCTCCTTACTCAGCTTGCTGAGCTCACCTTCCTGAACTTTGGCGTGGGCATTTGCTGCGGTCAAAGTTTGCAGGCAGGGCACTCCTGGAGGCAAATGACAAAAGTCAAATCTTGCAAATTCCTGTGAAGTTAATAATAACACGTACACTGGCACATTTCAGATGCTTGCAAGGTCCAAATGGCCTGAAATGTGAGGCGGTGTATGTGCAAATCAGTATGAGATCTTCAAAGTATGAAGGTTTGTCAGTGTTCTACAGGGTTTCTAGGGGGGCGATGCCTTGTCTGAGGCTACATCCACACTACTGTTGATTGAGAGACTGCTTCACACCAAATAATGAATATGTCACTGACTGTTATGCTTAGAATGTGTCATTGCGGTAATGATTGGATAAATGTAAAGCATTTTCTACAATAGGTGATTAAGTAGGCTACATTAGGTGATTCAGGTTAAATCCTTCTACACCAGAGTTTGGCTTGCCATTTGTCATAGTTAGTTAGTACTATCTCAAATCCTAAACTTGTCTCTATTTGTTTTTACTAAAAAAAAAAAAGCAAGCCAGAGCTTATCTTCACTGTAACAGGATTGAAAAATTATTTTCACCTCTCACAAAGGCTAACAAAATTATACTTGGTAATGAGGTCACAACCCCTCAAATTGGTTTTATTAGTAAAGAAGCATTGTAGCCTATAAGACACATTCACTGTTTGCCTTAGTGCTCAAGGCTGAACTTATAGCCTTGCACGCTAGTTTGTTTTAATGAGGCTGAATATGATATCTGCACTCAATCGGAAATTGAAACTGGAATCGTGCAATTATGAGTGCCAGGGAGGGGGGGGGGCACGGTGTGACCGTCTTTGAGGCCTACAAATATTTAGTCATAAGGCACTGCAAAATTTGGTCTTTTGGTTTTGAACATGCTAAAGGAGAGGTGCCCTAACAGTTTGTTGATGTGGTTAAAGAAAAAACATGTTTGCAATTGCAAGCACTTTGCCGATTTGACTATTGTACATGACCAGCTGTAGTTACCAATAATGTGACACTGGGCAAAACTGCAAGCTGCTGCAAATATTGGGATGTCTTGGCTGAATTTGATCACACAACTGCAAAATCCTAGAGGGACGGCCTGACACAAGTGCATTCTATTGAATCACTGCTATAGCTGTAATCACAGTGAACAATGCTCTTTTGGGTATGAATGATAGAAAACAACAGCTTTTACCAAGCACACAGGAGAGCATAACTTACGGCAAAACTTGTAGAAGTCTGTTTGGATTTCCCTCCTAGAGTTAAGGAACACTCGTCCCTTTTCTGTGCCCACAGCAATCACACTGTCCTCGTGCACGGTGACACATGCCACCTCAGCATTAAGCTTTGACATGGCCATGCACTGCAAAACAAGGTGATGATACAGTCATCTTTTACTCGGGAACAGATGTGCAACTGAAAGGGATCTTACTGCATCAACTGCTTTCTGCGTTTAAGGTAATAATTAACAAAATTTTGTATGAATAAATATCTTCTTTATCTTTATTGCCGATTGATATAACACAATAGTAATTCAACCTATATCCAACTGATGGAATCTTTTACATTTGCTGCTCTAAACAGTTGATCTTTCCCAGGAAATGATGCATTTTACATTTCCCTCAGCAGCAACAGGGATTTGTTTGGAATAAACAGAAGAAGAACTGGGTAGTTAGCATGAGCAGTGATAGCCACCATGGCTGAACAGATAAAGAAAAGAGCGCCACCTGCAGAAAGTCAAACTCCATCAACAGAAAATCCAAGGAGAAAGACGCCACAATACTGGACTCATTGTTTGATTGACAAGTGAACTCTGGGAAGTGCAGTGAGAAACACCACATTTTGGAGACAAAGATGCCGCCAAAATAAAAAGCATGTGAATCTCGCGGATTACCGCTTTAAAGCTATCTACTCGTTTGCGAAGAGGAGTTAATTAGCTGGAAGTCACTACAAAGTAAGATCTTCAAAGCAAAGCTGCTTAATCACCCCTCTCTCTACTCGTTTGGTTTGTCCTTGTCACCAGAAAGAAGTTGTTTAAGGCTTGAGTCGGGACGTACCACTGAGTCGAGGGCGGACACCAGGCTGGTGAGGATCTCCTGTCGAGCAGACACCAGCGGGGCCTGAGGCTCCGCTCGGGAGTTCGTCCTGATGCCTTCACATGCCAGCTTCCTCATCTGAGCCATGCCTGTGCTGGGACCAAAACAACATAATTTCAGCCAGCCACAGTGTTACAAAGATGACCCATATGTGTTTGTGAATGCAAATAGCAATGAGCTGCATTTCTGCTCAGGTGTTTCTGCTCAGGTTGTTTGGTTTGCCTTTGAGCAAATAAACCTGGATTCAAAATTCTGCATCTATCTGATATTGACGGCTGGGAGAGATGAACGGGGCTGGAAAGGGTAGAGGTTTTTTTCTCACCTAAGAGGCTTTGAAGGTGTTGGTAATAGCCTTATTTCATATGCTAATACCCAAATCCGTGCTAAAGCAGCTACTTATATGCCTTTGTTGGCCTATTAGGGCTAAAATTCACTCAGATTGTGTTATATGAGTCTCTTTATCCTTCATTTCCTCTCCTTGGAAGAGGCAAAAAATGTAGAGGTGGCTCTCAAGAAATGCCAGGGGGAAAAAAAGAAATCGACTTACAATTACCTCATGTCCTGAGGCTTCCACAACCACAAAGTAGTTGCATCATGGATTTTAAAAGAAACTTGCTACCAAAACCCAAACAGCCTTAACTAGAAACAAACAAACAAGATGGGACAATGTAAATAAAAGTAGAGAGAGACAGCAAAAAAAATGCTAGCCTAAATCCAGGCACTGCGTTCTCATGGCAACTGATATCCGTCTCCTTGGAAACTAATCTTGGGGCATTTGAACAATGCTGTTCTGGCCTTTAATCTCTCCAGACACTGGGAGCCATTATGCTAGCCTCCGGCAAGCCCAAACCACCGACTCAATAGAGAGAGGAGAGAGAGAGAGAGAGTGAGGGAGAGAGGAAGGGAGATGGCCTCAGCTGCACCAGTTTGAACGTGCCAAGCCTATTGCCTGTCTAAATCTGCCTCCCCTGAGGCCACAGTAAACATTAGCCCCCTGCTAAATTATTATGGCCTTGAAATAGATGGCCTCTTTCCCTCATATATTTAAAGGCAAAGGAAGCAGCAAGGAGGAGAAAGGTGGGGAGAAGTAGCACAATGCTGTGACATCTGTTTTGCAAGAGGAAGCCGAAGTGCAATGTCACAGTGTTGTAACAATATTCCTCTAATACTGTGGAGTTCAGTGTGGATTTGGGAACGTGCACAAGGCTCTCACAAAGCTAAAAAAGGAGACCCAAGATTAATTTGATGCGATCATTAAGACGCAAATCCTGCAGCTGCTCTATTGATAGTGAAAGGGACACAAACTTTGTGGACATGGTAACACTATTCGGGGTGATTTTCTATGGGGGTTATGGCCTTGTTTGAACCTTTCAGCGATACAAGCGCTACAATGTAATGATGGTCGTTTTTGACGTAGAGCGCGAACAGTTTCCTGAGCCGGCGAAAATAGCTGATGCTACAAGTGTCCCTTGGGGACATCGTGGGCTTTGTCCACAATGGGACAGTGTTCCTATTAACAGATACTGATTGAACTGTTTCATCTGATTGATGAAAAGTCATTTCCGTTGTACTTCATTAGCCTCTAAAGCCTACCTCACCATGATTTATGAATTGGTTGCTAAACAGCTAACTAATAGTAACCAAGGCTCAATATCCATCTAAAGCTAAATCATTTTTTTATTCTGATGGATGCATCTTACATTGCAAAAAAAAATCTTTTCTGGTAACACCTTTTGTTTAGCGTTTCACAAAAGCCATGAGAACCTTGAGGATGTTATGTATATTGTGATTTGGGTAGGCCTACTTGTTGATGTTGGTGGTACTTGGCACAAGCTACTCCCCAGCCATCTCACCATTGTACACATAATACTAGTCAAGAACACCCACTTGGCTATCATTACTATGAGGAGAACAGAGATTCAAGGCCACTAGATGAAAGAAAAATCTGGTATGGCCTAAATCCATTTCTATGTGAACTGCTACTAAAGCAACTTATTCCTCAATATTATCCCATAATCAATATTTCTTGGTAGGGCTGCACAAATTATCATAATCGTATATTGCGATTAATGTTTCCATGATTAATAATTAATGATTATTAATTATGTATGTTGCAATATTTAAGCATTTAACCTTTGAATGGATCAGCCCAACTTTAGAGAAGAAAATCCCCCAAGTCTGAACATGGAAATGTTTTAGTGCCTAAAAGTGGATCAGTGTGGGTCACTTGGAGATACTTTGGATTTATACCAGATGCTGTACAGATGTTGTACAGATGCTGTGCTTTGACTCAGGGTTGTAGCTGTGCATCAAAATAATAGATAATAACAATATACAACAACAATATAATAACAATACAATAGAAGTAGAAAGTATTTGAATTTTGTAAAGAGGGACCACAACAGGGAGCCAAAGCTGACGCCACTTGTGCCCGCCTCTGGTTCTACCTATTGTAAAACATTACAGATTACTTGATACAACCAAACTACTAACCGTACGGTTCTGATTCTGAAATATGTCGAAGAAAATCGCACTAGCCACCTAGTCACTGGTACACCAGTGGGCAGTCTTGGTTAACTTCCACTTCGGCTCCCTAGAAGAGTAACACAGTAAGAGAAAAAATAGACTTTCTAGCTGTTGCTACTTTCAGAAATACTGCACTGAAAAAAAGTGAAAATATCCTAAAATTGCAACAAATAATCGTAATTAATAATCGTGATCACATTAAGCAAAATAATTGGGATTTTCCCATAATCGTGCCACCTAAACAAATCCAGTCAAAACAAAACTGATTCCAGTCCCTCTAACTTTATTTAAGCATGATGGTCTTGTCTGCACTCTTTGCCATAATTGACCTCTGGTGTTCATATCTGTTAAGAACACATGAAGAAATAGCTGAGTATGAGCATCAGTCTAGACTGGTGTTTCTCAACTGGTGGGTCGCAGACTCGTTCTGAATGGGTCGCGGAGTGTGTGGTCAAAAAAAAAAAAAAAACTTCTTTTTTTAACACTAGAAAAGCCAACCCTTTAATTCTACAACAACGCCTACCAGCGGCGGGCGCTGTTGCAGCAAATGCTTGCAGTAGACTAGCCGTTGCCATGGTCACGTCAAAATTTGATTGAAAACGTGAACTTAGCCTGTCACCTGTCATTTGCGCAGTAGCTAAATATGGCGAAGCGCAAATATGACCGAGTATGTAAAATATGGATTTACATACGTTGACGATAAAAAGGGACTGAAACCCCAGTGTGCGAAGTGCTCGCACAAGAGAGCATAAAACCATCATAATTGAAACGTCATTTAGAAACAAAACATCCCACGTGCAAAGACAAACCGGTCGAGCACTTTCAAAGATGACTCCAGGAGCTGAGGGCATTGCAGAAGTGCCTAACATCAACATGTTCCAAACAAGAACAGGCACTCCGCGCATCTTACCACGTAGCTCACCGTATTGCAAAGGCCAAGAAACCCCATACAATAGCAGAAGAGCTTCTCTTACCTGCAGCCATGGACATGGTCAGACAGGTGCTAGATCAATCGGTGCTAGATCAATCACTGTCGAATGATACCATAGGTAGGCGCACTAAAGAAATGTCTGGTGACATAAGACAACAGACCGCAGTGCGCATCCAGGCAAGCGCGTACTATGCCTTACAGATGGATGAATCCACGGATATTGCTAACCATGCGATTTTACTTGTTTAAGTGAAACATGTGTGGGACGGAGACTTACAGGAGCAATTTCTCTGCAGTAGAGATCTCCCTACCACTACAAAGGCAGAGGATTTGTACTTAGGTTCGGTGAGCCTGAGCTGGGAAAAGTGCGTGGAAATCACAACTGATGCCACTGCCTCCATGACCAGAAACCATTTAGGGGTGGTGTAAGAGAATTTTTGAGAGGGCACCAAATGCGACCTGGAACCACTGCTTTTTGCTTCGAGAGGTATTCGCAGCCAAGAATATGGTGCCAGTGCTTGATGAAACATTGAAAGATGTCGTGAAAGTGGTGAACCATATTAAACGGAGTGCCAAGAATAGCATGTACAGGTGTTCTATCACTCGGACGTTCGCTGGCTATCGAAGGGAAAGGTGTTGTCACGCTTTTACAAACTTAAAACAGAAGTCGCAGCCTTCCTTTGAGAAAATAACTCGCCTTATACTGAGCTGTTTGACGACGAAATCTGACTCGCATGAGTTGTGTATCTTGCTGATATGTTCGAGCACCTCAACGCATTAAACGTGTCTATGCAAGGGAGGGGACACAATATTTTTGAACAGTTTGACAAAATTGCTGCATTCAAAAAGAATATTGCATTGTGGGTAAATCATGTATCCAAAGACTTGACATGTTTCCAAACGCTTGTCACGAAGCACAACAGCTGGACACAACGGACAAAAATGCCCTGAAAAGAACTCTCACGGCGCATCTCACTAAACTGCAAGCTCGGTTTCACGACTACTTCCCGGAGAAACACGGAGATGATCACTGGATACGTGACCCCTTCGGAATCGACATGGAAAGCGTCACGTGACAAGGAATGAAGAAAATCAGCTGCTGGAGCTGTCATGTGATCAGGCGCTGAAAAGAAAATTCGGTGAGGTAAGACTCCCCCAGTTCTGGTGCAACGATGTGATGGGAGAGTGTCCGTCCCTCGCCATTCATGCAGTCAAAATCCTCCTACCATTCAGCACTACCTATCTGTGCAAAAGTGGCTTCTCAACTTTGGTCCAGCTCAAGTCAAAGCAGAGGAACAGGGTGGACACTGAGCATGATCTGAGAGTAGCTCTGTCTATATTACATATATTTTATAGCCTGTTTATACTGTTTATACTGTCATTATTACATATATTTTGTTACCTGTTTATACTGTTTATACTGTAACTATAGTTCATCCTGTACATACAGCATATTCATATCTAGCCCTTACTGTTTATTTCATATTTATCTAGTACTGTACATATGCACACTCTGCACTTTACTGCTATTTGCACTTCTGGTTAGATGCCAAACTGCATTTTGTTGTCTCAGTACCTGTACTCTGTGCAATGACAATAAAGTTGAATCTAATCTAATCTAATCTACCATCACCCCAGACTTTGAAACTCTTATCAGGAGTAAAGCACATCTCCAACTATCTCATTAGCTTCCCCACATGCCTGTTAAGTGAAAACAGCCCATTTAGTAGGCCTACTCAGAGAGATTATCATATTATGTGTGTAAACAGTTATGCAGTTATGATGTTCATTTTATTCATATTCACCAGGATCAACAACACGCAGTTGTGATGTTCATACTCATCAGTTTATTAATCAGTATCAGTTTGCTATTGCTAGACTAATGTGCTCTGAATGCAGGGATGAAAATATTTGTTTATTTTATGTTAAAAAAAGGTCATGATGACATTGTGTATGTGTGTTTATCATCCCATTTTTGAGAAATAAATTTGCTTGGTTTGAATTCTATAAAAGTGAGTCACGACTTAATGACCATGGGAAAATGTGGGTCCCAAGGCCAGACCAGTTGAGAACCACTGGTCTAGACTGCAGTTTACCCTAGGTTTATTGTGTTATGCTAGGCTTTCCAAGCACGAGGGACTGTTGGCCAACATCTGTTGTCGACAACTCTCCTTATACCCATAAAACCTTGGGTTTTGGGATTGTTTGTTGCAGTTCATTAGGAGTGTTTTCTCACTCCTAATGAACTGAAATTCACTTGGAGGAGTACTTGGAAGAGGACAAAGACACGTTTTCAGACGATTTTGGTGCCTGAAAACAGCATCAACATGGCTTTCTGAGAAGAAGAAATTCACGATGCAGCTCTGTCCATCAGTTTTGATTAGACAGCTGGTATTTCAGTAATGAAATAATAGTGAAAAATAATGGGTAACGTTTCATTTCTTTAAAAAGATTCAAGATGCAAACATGTGACAAAAATACAGAAACATGCTCAAGTCAGGGTGGGGATGTGGCAGATGCTATCCTACTTATCATTAGAGCAAACAACAACATCATCTCTTTGTTTTCACCCTGCGTTTGAGACCTCAGCCCTTTTGGGAATGTCATCATTGCAACTGGCAATCACCATTTGTTTCGGTACTTATATGTTGCTTAGCAACCATTCAGCATGCAACCACCCCCAAGCCTATTTCAGATTGTGTTTGGCTGTTTGTCTGTAAACTGCGCCTATTTTTGTTGTGTGATTGTTCGTATTGGAAGTTTCTGTGCAGATGGAGAAAAACAGACGGCGAAAATTATTTTATAGAAAATCAATCCCAAAAGTTTATCACCATTTATCGTTGCTGTGCCAAATTTTATTGTGAAAATTATCAAGATCGTTTTATCGCCCAGCCCTACCAATGAGGAATTGATTTCTCTGAAACCACTGAGTACTGCAGGTTAGCACAATATTTTGGTCCTTCGAAGTACTGTTATTTGAGCAGTACCTAAAAAGCATCACCTAAGAAAAACTGCGGAAATAAACTATATAAAACTATAATTTTGAAACATGGCAATATTCTGCAATACAGTAAGAAATCGCAGAAAACAGGTTATTCCATTATGATTCTAGTGAATAAATCTATTAGTAACTCACAGTTTGCATATCAGAACAGGCTTTCTAATAGTGATGCCCTTCTCTCTTATTGTTCTGTCTCCATCCTTGTTCTTTCTTTTGTTTGTTTTTAGGTGAGACCTTTTTATAAATACCATGGGATTTTTCCCTCAGCTACACAAATTTGTAAAGTTCTCTTTTTTATGTATTTATTATCCCTGCAGTTTTAATGCTGTGGAAATAAACAACTTTAATGTTATGTTGAAATATTACAATTGCTAATTACATACATTCCATCAGTTCATGACAGCTGCAAATCCACAGCTGTTAGATGCACTTATGCATCATTACACCACCACATTACACAGCTTGGAATAGTTTACATTTCTTAAGATCTGTATTATTTTTTAGAGTCAGGGACGTAACATTTGTTATAATTGTCCAAAGCTACCTTTCATCACATTACCATCTGGGCTAGGAATTGTTTACATTTCTTACCATCAGCACTTCGTTTTAGAGGTAGGGAGGTGCCAACCGTTACAGATGTGACAGTTGAAATAACATAAGGATGTTATTAGTTAAAGAGACAGAAGAAAACTTCAACTTAATACCTATATCTACTGTGGCAAGGGAGTTCCCTGTGCTGTTGAAAATGCTGCCTAGGCTATAAGGGAAGAGATAAATATCAACTAAATTCCTTATTAATTAAAATGGGCATTATCTGTTCAACTTGCTTACATCCCCTGGGTGCTGGTATGTGTTTGGGATAGAGCAAGACTTTATAAATTCCCCATTATAATAAAGCCCTGTGGTAATTGTTTGATTTCATCCTGTGGTAATGGTGTAAAAGTAGCTACCTGTTTAGAACATTCACAATCAGCTCTATATGGGTCTCTTAGCCTTCATTTGGAGGAAATGTCCTGTGACGACCATGCTTAAAAACTGGGGGTAGGAGAGAACTCTGAACAAAGAATTCAATAAGTTGATTGAAATAACAACACTAACATATCAATCTGAAAAACATCTGGTACATTACTATATATTAATAGCAGATTATCTTGTCATTTGTCAATTCATGAAAATACTGAAACAAATGAAAGGGTGTCTGGTTGCATTGGGTGGCTCCTGGCCTGGTGTCATTCATTAAAATTACCAAAACAGATCCAACAAGTAATCCAGTGGAATACCATGGAGAATAAACCTGTAAGAAAGTCAGTGTGTGTGCGTGCGAGTTAGGGGTAAGGCAGCCACAATGTCACAGTGTGTGTCGTTCTGTTGTGGAGAGACCCCACTATAAACTCCAGATCTGGCAATTTAATGTTGTCTTGTTTATCGGCAAACGTACATACCTTTTACGAAATGTTAAAAGAAATGTTTAAGAGGTCTGTTTTGAAATTGTATTTCAATAAGTGTTGCTTGGTGGGTTATGTGTGTGCTGAATTTACCCAACCATCCATGTAAAGTCTTTAATGGTCTACCAAGTTTGTGTGCTTGCCAATAAACCAGGCAACACGCCAGATTTCTAAATGACCTTCTCTCCATACAAGAAACAATGGCACAAACAGGGGCCAGGGGTTATGGTGAGAGCTCATTGCACTGGCAAATCTCCCTCACTTGGGGAAATAAACGTTGGCAGGCAAACTACTACTAAATACATCTTTTGAGTCTGGAGAAAATGTATTTTGAAAAGCTAGACCCAGGAGGGAAATAAAACAGGAAAACCACTGGACAAGGAGACATGCGTGCAACAAATAAAAGTGAACGTCTGTTTCAAAAGAATTGAGCCCATGAGTATGTGTCGGTGTATTTGCGTCCATTTCAGAGCTCTGCGTCGCCTCGGTGAATCAAATCTGTCAGGCTGTTAAATAGCAGGCGAAGAGTTTTATTCCTGTCAGCTGTTTCCAAACTTTGACGCGGCATGTGCTACAAATAGTAGTTTTGTTACTTCGTAACTGAAAGCGAGGTAGTGAGGAAACGCCACACTACCTCGCTTCAGAATCCGATACAACACATGTAACACTCTCGAATTAAGTGTTAACTACTTGGCATTTTGCAGAAGCGACCCTCTGGCTGTACTGGTTTGTTTAGTAACGTTATAGGATTAGAATTAGTTAGTGGTCCGTTAGTCAGTCAACAGTCAAGTTAATAGTAGTTAGCGTTATCTTAACACGGCTGTTGGTTAACGTTATATGTTCCAATGCACGTGTTTTGCTGAACTTGAACCGTGTTGTCTGTTTTCTTTTAACACAAACTGACACCATTTAAATTAGCGAGCAAGCTAACGTTAAACGTTAGCCAGCTTTGTTGCACTAGCTAGTTAGCCTTAGCCAGCTAATGCTAGCAATTTGTGTAACGTTAGCAGCTGGAGGGCTAAATTAGCAAGCAGACAAACGCTGAATGCCAAACAAAAAATATAGCCTAGCAATCCACTCTCAAGGTTAAAAGGGAGGAGCCCCCTTGGGCAAAGTTACTAGCCTTCTTACACTAGTTGACGCTGCGTGGTTTAACTGACTAATACTAGCTAATTGGCGTCATTTTAATAACGCTTACCTAACTGGCTATCTTAAACTGGTTAGCCGTCTGGCGTTAGCCCTCCTGCTAGCTAGCGTTAGCACTTTGCTTTCATCTCCTCCCCCAGTCCAGAATTAGGTTGTAATCTGTAATTTCTAAATGTACAGCCACTAAAAGTGACATTCTCTACGAAGACATACTGCTTGACTGTTCGCGAAAACCAAAATAAACATGGAAATCTCACCTTAATTAGCGATTAAATATCCTTGTTGCTGCTGTCAATCCCGGAATAGGTTTATTCCCCGTTTTAATCCATCAGAAACGCTCACAATTCCCATCCACAATGCAGCTCTACCGTCTGGTCAAACATCGTAATCCGAAACATCACAACTTTGATTTCGATCGCCCGTTTTATTATCTGTTTTTGTGTATTATTTCTCAGTTTATTTCTGTTTTTTTCCCCTTAACAGGGCAGGGTGTCCCTTTCCCCTTTCTTTGTTCTGTAATCCAGTAAAATTGAAACTCATTCGCCTCCTGCTAATCCCAGCCCAACTCAACAACAGCATCTATTGGCTGCAATTTACATACAGGATTAATTGAGGAACCTCTGGAAAAACCCACAGGGAGGGAGGGAAATTTACCTGAAAAGGAAATATTCCTAGCGGGATTTTTACTGAATTCGGGCTGTGATTGTTCAAATCAGTGTCTGTCACTTGGCTGCAACTTCATACAGCCATTTTTGTATTAGCAGGTCCTTCATGAATCTAATCTCCTATAATATATATTCCTATAGGATATTATACTGTTTGTTTCAAAAGTATACAAGTAGTGTACATTTATTATTATTATTATTATTATGAAAAACAAAATTTTGTTCTATCCATTTTGTACTTATTTAGTCGTTTAGTCGTAACAAAAAAAAACACTCACTTGATAATATTACACATTTTGGCATTTATTAATACTAGAAAATATACTTCATATATATAAAATGTATACTTACTTTTGAAACAGGCTGTATATAGTCCATAGTTTTATTGCAATGTTTGTATAATATCCCTATAATATGTATTATAGGACTACTATTTGTTCTTTTTTCTTAGGGTATGACTTCTAGCCTATATTAAGATGATGTAAATTGTGAACTATTTTAGTCAATCACATGAGGAGATACATACCATAACTGTTATGTTATGGCATGTCTATGCATGGGATCCACGTAGCTGTTATATATCCACTATAGATAGATAGATAGATAGACAGATAGATAGTATTCATAGGATATAGTAATCCTATGAATACATTTTAGGATATAATAGAAATATCACAGCAAGAACATACACGATTATGTCCTATAGGTGTAAAATTATGATAGTGATGCCATAGGAGATAAAAGAAATACAATAAGTATGATAAGGTCATTTTAAATGCGGATCACAGCCACATTATAAAAGTCCTTATAGGAAGATAATAGGAACATTATGGTGATTCTTCATTAGCCATAATATCAGATTACCAACTAATCAGTAACCAGTTATATAATCCACTAGATTAGCTACATTAGTAATCTGATACTTTCAATTACTTTCACTTTGCCTTCAAAACCACACCAATGAATTTATTTATTCATTGACTGTTTATGACTACTTATATGTACTATATGACTATTTATGTATTATATTTGTACCCAGTATCCCAAATAAAATGATTTTCTTACTTCAAACATATTTCTGAGTGATACAGTAAGTAATCACCTATTCATTAAAATGCATCTAATCACATTTGTTTTTCTAATCACACACAGTGACACTTATTGGTAATGTTCAGTCAGAGCTGTGAAATTGCCTTGTTTGCATTATTGGATTAAATGGGAAAAATCATCATAACCAATTTTTGACCTCTGGCAAAAAGTGAAGACCGGTGTGCCAAGGTAATATTTTGGGAGGGTAAAATATCCAATAATTCACATCAGGGAATCATTGTCTCTTCAGGTGGTTGGATAAAAATGTAATCTTACCCTACCAAAATAAAAGGACAGACCACATGATCTTAAGGATCACGTCAAATCAATTTAATGGCTAATGTTTGCCTGAGTTGAGTACAGTGCATTCAGAAAGTATTCAGACCCCTTCACTTTTTTCACATTGATATTTCAGTTTTTCCTTTTTAATAAATTTGCAAAAATTTCTAAAATTCTGTTTTCTCTTTGTCATTATGGGGTATTGAGTGTAGATTGATGAGGGAAAAAATGAATTTAAACGATTTTAGCATAAGGCTGCAACATAACAAAATGTTAAAAAAATGAAGGGGTCTGAATACTTTCTGAATGCACTGTATATTATCTACAAAACAGCCTTTCTAGCTTACAAGTGTGTATGGGGCCGAGGACTGGGCAGATGGCTGTTGTATGACTTGACCTCACCTTCAATTCTGTGAGAATAACCACCACCACCGAGCTCTGAAGTACAGTGAAAGCTGACACGCTACGGATCTGCCGTGTCGTAATCTACCACGCTTTGCCTCAAAAACAGACATACAAAAATACAGATAAAAGTGGAAAATAGAGTGTGAAATAAAACACCACAAGTCCTTGCCCACATTGTTAATATTTAATGACTCAAACTCCAAAATCATTGCAGCAATAATCCAAAGGGTAGGAATCCTCCGTCTGAAAAGGCTGTGTGCAATATCCAATGGAAAATTTAGGTTTTTATCTTTGCTGACCAGGGCCTGCCCTACAATTTTTTGCTCAGGGGAACATCACCTCGAGCTCACCTCTGTAACGTCTCCCCTAAAGCAACAGTAACCTAGAACTGACTACAGTTGGGATCTCCTATTTAAGCTGATACATGGATAAAACAATATTTGGAAAACGTGCAGCTTGAATTCTGTACGTTTTGATGAACATTTGAACTTCTTTAGCAAATTAAATCCAGATGTCAAACTGAGGGAAGGAGTGGAACATCCGCTGTTTGGGTTTTAGCTTCTATAACACCCTTAAGTAGCCCTACTTGAGAAAAGGTTAAAGTAATTCAAGAACATTTTGATGCTGCTGCTTTCAGCATCAAACAGGACTTCTATGTCATACCGTATATATAGTTAATACTAGTGTATGGGTTGAGTTTTTGTACCGATACATAGTCCACTGTAAATAAAATAGGCAATCAAACCGGATAAGAGTTGTAATATTACAGAGTTGACTGAGTTTAATTCACTATATTCATTCTATAGGCACAGCATCAGTCTGAGCTGAATTCAGCAGGCCTCCCGGTGTCATTAACTTCAATCTTTAGTCTTAGCGGGGAGCCCGGTGATGGGGAGTGGCTTAAGAGTCGCTCTGAACGTCACTGGCCGAGGCAGCTCACCTAGGGAGGATTATTACAAAGCAGAGTAGCAAAGTAAAAGCAATAAATAAAACTGAGATCCGATTCTTCAGCTCGTCCAACGTCGCCGTCCACCATCAAAATTCAGAATTCGTCGGCGAGTTCCTGACGCCTTGCAGATTCGAGCTCTCTTAACTATCGTGAAGCGTCAAAGTTGCTGCGTGTTCTTCAAGTCGTACCAATAATATCTCTTCGCCTCCAAGTCCCGTTCTCAGTCTGTGTTTTTATAGTACTTTGAGCTGTCTTTATGATTGGCTAATAGGTGTTTTCTGTAACACATAAATTCACTTGAGATAGAGAATCGTTTTGGTTTTAACTGTAAACGGAAAATTTCTTCAGGAGTCCATCGCAGCATCCAGCCAAATGTCATACTGGCCTTTCCTTTTAAAATGTACCTCTGCGTGTCCCGATTCAAGCTTCTCTCTTCTTCTCATTAGCAGTGTTGTTCCTGGAAGGCCACAAAACAGAATTATTTCTCAGCACGTAATGGCATTCTGGCATTCCTATTTAATATTGGTATACAGTATGAATACGGAGCTATTACAGTGAAAGAATACTAACATCTTGATTACAGACTGACTCCTGCTGGTGAATTCCGTTGGCTGAATTTGCACCGTGCACCTGAAAAACACCATCACCAAATGTCAAGGTAGTCTTTGCATCGCCGTTACTGCACACAAAAGTTAGATATGACTTAGCTGGTTTACACTTACACCCGACATTAAAACCTGATTTCTCTTTCCCTGACCACTCTCTTCTCTATCTCCCTGCATGTCACTTCCTTTTCTTATATTTACGTTCTTTAACACTGAGAGCAAACACCTTGTCTCACTTGTTCCCCATCTATGAGTAACCTGATAATCCATTTTTCACAAGTATGTCTCTAGCCAAGTTTCCGTTTACACAGTTTCAAATGTGGATTGGAGACACATTTAATTTACACTGAAGTTTGGGGGAATGGATTTTCAATACATCTTGAGTGCAGTTACACCAGGATTTTATGTGTTTTTGCGCTCTCCGATTACAATCCGATCACCCAGGTGGAAAGGGCATCACAGAGCGCCATAGCAATGTCCTATTTTATTTTTTACCGGGCTTTTATCTGGATGCCTGCCCATGGCCTGGACCAACTGGTCGACTTGTTGGTTGTGTTCCAAGGCGTTCCTCAGGGCATCCTCGGTGCTGAGCAGCCGCTGGCGCAGCCGGTTCACCTCCGAGTCCAAGGCTGAAGGATCCAGCATGGAGTACCGCCGGTGGTCTGGGGAGGACCGTTCCCGACCCTGAGGCGCACACAAGGGCAGGAAGATATAACCACTGTTAGATGACTGATCGCAACGAAGAGGAAGCAAGGTTTGACATAATGTAAGCAGCTGACAACAACCAGAATGAAAATGGAGAAAGTACTGGTAGAAAAGTTGGTAGTAGTTGTTGACGAATTCCCAGAAACTCTGCTCATTAAGCAACAGTATGGAGCACGTTGGCTATGTTGTTGGAGTTTCTGTTAAGTGTTTCAGGGTTGCTTCTAAGTACTGTTTGCCGATAGTGGCAGCTACTGAGTGGCAGCTAATGAGTCGCACAACCAGCATTACATTATCAGCACAAAATTCTGTTGAGGTAGTGGAATCGTGTGAACATAGTGTTAAGACCTTAACCATGAACTGGCATCCAAATACTGTGCACAGTTTAATTGAAACCCTCCCTTCTCACCAGTAGGAGCAGTTTCTCTCGCAGGGTCTTGATGTCATCCTGGAGTTTCTGCTCCTTGACCCTCCACTCGGCCTTATGCACCTCTCGGCTCAGGTCCCTGTCCATGTCCCGCGAAGGGCGATGTGACTCGAGGAGCAACACCCTCAGCTCATTCAGACTCCTAGATTAAGAAAGACAATACAGTGTATGAAACATATTTTATTTACCAAAACACAGGATTTTATGTTGTAATCCTCTGTGCCATAATCCAAGATGAGCATTCACACAGAAGCCCAATTCAGATGTCAGAAAGAATGATGCACTAACCCACAAATGGTGACTACAGAGGACATCCAGCTATGCCGTCATAAAAACAACTAAAAACCAAACAAAAACCAAACAAAAACTGACTATACTACCCTGTATGTTTAGGTTTATCCCTAATTCGCAATATTACTCATTGCTTATTTCTGAATTTACTATTGATTCCAACAACAACAATAAGGTAATACGACAGCTTGACACTACTGGCTTGAAGAAGGCTCAGCAGTTAAGAACTATTGTACCACCAATTATAGGTTAAAGGGGCGGCTGTTTCTGCTTGTCCATGTCTAAACTATCATATGTTAAGTCTAACAAGCAAACATACCAATATTCTAAACAATCAATATACCACCACACACCCAGAGCTACCATGCTACCTACAAACAATGTCAGATAGCATGCGACAGACAACCAAAAGCTAACAAGCCAATATGTCAACATTTTAAAGAATCAATATACCAGCAACCAGGCTACTACCAAACGCTCTGTCAAATAGCATGCTGCACACACACACAGGCTGACAAGCCGGCATAAGAACAGGTCAATTCCTAGTAAGCATGCTACTGATAAACAGCCACAACAATCACGCTATTAGCAAACAATGTCGGCTCACATGCTACAAACAACTAACTACTACGAACAAACCAACATTTCTAGCTGCTGAGAAATCTAGCACACATACTTCAGACCCTATAACACTCAAGAGTATCTACATTAGGTGCCTCCAGCGTGATTCATTTCCAGCCAGATCTACTGACTGGCTCCCATAGCTGCTTCAGATATATCCTTCACTGCCCAATTCACCAAATAGTCTTAGTGGACTTGGCAAAACCTCGGCATCCAACCTCCACAGGGCATAGCCTTGGTTTCCCATCACGCTGCTCCACCTCTGCTACCAACTCAGTATACCTAATAATTTTCCTTTCTTATGCCTCATCTATTGCATCCTCCCATGGCACTGTAAACTCAACAAGATACACTATCCGCTGTATCTCTGACCAAGTTAAGGTCTTAAATTAGTGCTATTTCTTGTGGGATTGTAAACGTTTTCCCCCAAATCTACTGCCATTTGTCAATCTCTACCCACCCTTAGCTGGCCGGCATATTGTAGGCCTGCTAAGAGTGGGTAGAGATTCCCAGAGATTCTTTCCTCCTAGTCTTTTCTGCCTCACAGACAAAAAACAATTGTGCCATGATGTCTATCTCCAGATGCTGCCATGCTGTAGTAAATTCTGCTGTTGTGAAGCAAATCTGAATATCTTGACAATATGGCCTGACCAGATTTTTAATGATGGTGGGAACTCTGAAGAAAATTAGAAGTCTCTTCTACAAATGCATTAGCAAGGTCTAGAAATACCACACGATCTCCTTTCTCTTGCTTGGCTGATTGGATTTGGTGCCAGATCATGCATGAGTGTCTTGCACTGTTGTATCAATTAACCTATTGCTTTCTAGGTATCTTGACAGCCTCTGCACTACTACACTAAAGAAAATCTTCCCTTCTATGTTAATATCAACTGAATCCACCTGCCCTACGCCATGATCTAGGAATAACTTGTTTCATCCATGCCATCTTCATAGACTTCCACAAGAATATCAACACGTCTGGTGCGCTTTTATACAGCTGGTAGGGGACTCCATTAATCCCTTGTGCACCTTACTACATTCTGCACCTCTTTCCACTCGGGAGGGCTAACATCTATCTGGTGGTCTATCGCTCTGATTGGTGGGATATCTGGGGGGAGGCCTATCTTCTTATGCCTTCCCTGCTCTATTGATTTCAGACTGCCACTCTTCTCTTTAGAGCTTTAACAAAGTTAAATGGGTCTTTGTAGAGAGCTATCCAGCTCATTCTTTCTTCCTTCTATTTTTCTGCTCTGCTCTCCTCAAAGCTGCCAAGTTATTCTTCACGTTTCTATGCGGGACATCGATACCCTCTTTCTCACGATCTATCACCTTCCGCCACTGCTTCCTAAGCTGCCTCCATTCTTGAACGAGTCTGTCAATCTCCTGCTGTTTCCTGGACTTAACTGGTTCTGAGACTTTTTTTTCTTCTCATAAACTCCAACTTTCTACCCCATAATTGTGAATAATATCGCCCATTTTCTCTAGCTTTTTCTCAACTGTTCCCATAAGTCTATCAAGCGCCCTCATCAAATCTGTATTAACAGCTTCCCATACACTGCTCCCATTAGCCCTCGGACATTTTACTCTACTCTTTATATTTTACTCTACTTTTTGCCCAGTGTGCTTTTCCTTTCTTGTCTGGCTGGCCTCAATACCCTGCTGACTTAGCATTTCCCTGCTAGTGCCTGCCTCCTCAGTAACAGGGATACTGATATCCTGCAAACTATTGTTTGTTTCCTGCCACTGGACTTCACCCAACTGACTTGACTGACTTCTTAAGAAACACTGGTCAATGCAGGGTCCCTGAACACCCTCTTTCTCAGACATCTCTTCCTCCCTTGATGTATTCTGAGGCCCTTAAGAGTTGGTATCTTTTCCCAGCCACAGGAGCACACCTGAAGCTTCTTTCTCTCTATATCTGAACTAGTGGCTCCTATTGAAGTGCCCTCCTTACTCAAAGTCAAGTCCATTCCAAGGTCTATAGCCATGAACCTTGCCTATGCGTCTTCTTCCACCCCTGTTCTCGCAGACTCCTGGGGTATTTTCCTTTGCTTGTTAATAGTTAATAAAGGGTGTATCCAACTGGCCCAGGATACAGCCCCAGTGGGGTCTATTTCCTCCTGTCGACTGTCTTTCCAAATAAACCACCCAAAGAAATTCAATGTTTTTTTTTCCTTGATGTGGTGGCATTGAACTGTATTATTATTGTATTTCTTCTACCGTGTGATATGCTAGTAATTGGGTTTCCTGCATTATCTTGTCAAGTTCCTGTGATGGAAATGTGTAAAAATAGTTTAAAAGTTGACAGTAAAAAAGTTCTTCTTTGAGAATATTTGGTTTGGAGTTGGTTTCCCAAAAGCATGCCACAGTTATAAGGACCACTGGACTAAACATGCTAACAGTGACATTAAGGAGGCTAATGATACTACCATCCAATAAAACTAACCTAAGGTAAGACACACAACATATTTTGTAATGGATGGTATATATTTTTATTGTATGTGACCTTAATTATCAGAGTGTGATTGTGTCTGTTTTAAACTTTTGTACAGCAGCCTGATTTGGCAGCTTGAGCTTAAGCAAGAAAAAGACAGGGGGGCCTGGTGAAAACAGCCAATAAGGTAAGGCAAAACTAACTGAAATCTTTGAGAGGTGTGTGGTGAAGAACGCTATTCTTCACTGGTCACCAACTTAGAAGGCAGTTTTTTAGTTGATACCCTCTGGGTGCTGCTTTCAGGTACTTCAACTCAAGAGTAAAAGACTCATACATCTTCCACTGCAATTACATTGCTTAATTTGCACGTGAAATGATGCAGTATCTTATGCCTTTACAAGAACCTTGCTTTTTACACTGATACACTACCAACATTTTATTGCACTCTATTGAGCTACTGAATCCTTGTCTGGCCTTACAAGGGGCATATGTTAGGGCGATTTATAAGTTTTACAGTGTTTTTATTATGTGTTTTATTATGTGTTTTACTGCAAACCCTGTATGCAGACCATATTCCCTTATGGGACAATAAAGTTTTGTATTCAAGTGAATTGAATCAGGATTTGGTACTCCCTGCATCCTGTTCACCCATGAATGCAGCAAACGTTGAGAGCAGCACTCTCAAATGATTAGCACAACAAAATGAAAAAAAACACCTTATTTTGCACCACAGTGCATTGTCGTGTACTGTGTTACTGGCTGCATAAGGAAAAAACATCCTGTTTGTTTTGGCTATTCTTCGTAGCATTGTGGCTCTTTGTGCAGCTTGCAACAATCAGGTGGCAGTGAGATGAAGTGACAACACGGCAATTGAGTGAGAGTGATTGTCAATACTTCAGTCTTAAATATGATCGTGCATTGGAGGGTGAAAAGGTATTATATTATTTCATACTGGTCATTATTGCCATTGCAATAAAAACTTTTCACAAAGGTGGATTTATCCCAGTAAATCAGATGGCTATTTGTCATAGTTTGGGAACTACTCTGCATTACCCAAAATAAATATTATTGGAATATTTTGGAAAATTCTGACCTGTGCAATAAAATTAAGACAGTGCTTGTGAGTTTCAACAGCATGCCGAAAATCTAACCATAAACAAATCAACAACATGATGCAATTTTTTTCTACACTGGTGTGTGTGTGGTGATATAATTTGTCATCCTCGTTACCCAATAAAAGTGCCGAGGCAGATTAGAAAATCAATATGTACTTTGTCTCTCCATGTCCAATTACCTCTCTTTCTTCAGCAGCTCCTGACTGATGGTGACCAGCTGCCCAGAGGCATCGTGGGACTTCTTGGTCATGGACTCCAGGTCTGCCTCCACACGCATCTTCTCCCTGGCAAGGGCTTCTGCTTTCTTTTCCCCTGAGCGAACTTTGCCCTCCAGTGCTGGTGGGAGGAAGAAGCGATATGTTCGATGTGAAGTCCTTGTATTAGCAAAGCTATTTTAAATTCTCACAATTATCTACTTACACCCTATTCAAATTGGATTAGTTTTACTAGGGGAGGTCATGTAATTGTAATCATTAACCATGTGCAATTTTATTCAAATAAGAAAGTAAGCGCAGGCTGCAGTCCTTCACTCACCACACATACAGGCACTGCCCAAGCTTAGAAAGCACTGGGAGGGTAAAACCGAAGCTAAGGATGGTCACATTAACAGAATGAGTTGTACATTGAGAGGTATGCCATCTTTTTTCCAAAAAAAACATGAACTAGATATTCTCCTATAGGGTAGACAAAAACCCCTATTGTGATTAGAGACAAGCTTTCTGTAATTGACATACATGCAAGCTCTCGTGCTGCTTTCGTCATAGGTCATGAACAAGTGAAAACTTGCAGTTTACCAGTGATCTGTGACTTGAGGGCGTCAACCTGCGAAGTGAGAGTAGAGACCTCTTTTTCCCTTTTCAACAACTTCTCCATGGTTTCTGTCGGAAAAAAGGAACCGCAGTTAGTGTCTTTAAATTTTCAAAGCAGATCCGAGGGAACCAAAATGAATGCACTCATTGAAAGACACAGCTCCATAATAATACATAATAATACAAAGAGCACACAAATGCAAAGCCCTTAACTCCGTCCATCTCTCCCTGACCACGACTCCCCAAAGTTAATATTAAACGCGACTTATTTCATTATTGACATATTTTTAGGACGGAACAGTGCATTCTTCCATAGTCCTCAAATGCATAAATACTGTATATAAATATCTTTAAACCTCAGGTAAAGTCATTTCTAGAACCATAAAAGTGTTTGCACTGATAATATTTGGACAGAGGCCAATACAATAGAATGAATTTGTTTTAGCAAACTAAATAATAACTAAATAATTTAGTATCACTTTGGAAAGTGAAACTCTGAAATGTTATTTTGTTCATAGCCAGCTGAGGAACGTGTATAAAATACAAGGCAGAACATATGAGCAAAAATATTGTAATTACATCTGGAATGATTTTGTTTTCCAGCTCTGATTCTGAACCGAGAAGGCAAATAGGGCAGCTGCACTGTATAAATGTATCATTTTTGTGAAAAGGTAACAAATATTAGACTCGGTGAACTTTGATACCTTCAATATTCTGTTTAAGCTTCATCTTTTCTTCTGAAATTTCATTATCCTCTATCACCTAAACAAGAAAGAAAGTATTGAGACAGTTGAGAGGAAATTGAAGGAAAGGACAATTCTATTAAAGGTTGGTGCAACTTTAAAGTCGGTATTAGATGATTCATTTTCTACTTGTTTGCCACAAGAAAACATACAAATAAATACAGCTACATCAGACCCACAAATCCATTCCCATCACCCAGCCACTCACGTTTGCATCGTGGGATGTATAGCGGTCTGCCTGGATGGCCTGGAGTCGGTTTGCTGTCACCCTCAGCTTCTCCTCCAGGTTCTGGATCTCCTCTCTGCTCTCTGCCTGGGCCTTCTGTAGTGCCTGGTAGTCCATCATCTTCTTCTCTGAAAGCTCCAGCCTCTCCCTCAGCTCTTCCCTGGTTTTGTCCTGCTCCAACTGAAGCTTCTCCAACTCTACCAGCCGCTGCTCTGCTTTCTGCAGCTTCTCGGTAACCTCCTTTAGTTCCAGGGCCTGCTTGGTGCTTTTGGCCTCAGCCTGGGTCCTCCATGTCTGGCTGCCCTCGGCCAACTGGTCCTTGGCCTCCTGGAGGCGAGTGCAGAGGTCCTCGCATTCCTTGGTCTGAATAGCCGCCTCGATCTTGTGTTTGGCCTTGAGATTCTCCATCTCCAGTTGATGCTCCATCTTCAGGCTTTCCAGGGTGGTTCTCAACTCCTGCGGGTCCTGCTCTTGGCCTTCTGGAGCAGCATGGTCACTGCTCAATGAGGCTTTCAGGTCCTCCAAGGAACGCTGGTGGCCGTTGACTAAGGTGTCCAATTTTGCCTGCCGAGGGAAGAGAATTATCTACACTGAAACATGCATACTTACTAGTATGCACTTACATATACAGCCAATATTGGCTTTTTATTAAAAATGAGATATTGGCCAGGGCTGACTGTCAATGGATGATGCCCGGAAACCCCACCCTCTGATTGTCCAAATAAAAAAGGCAAAAAAATAATCTTTAAAAAAAAAGAAAAACCACTGATACTACTATGACCACTGCAAGTGGTATTACTACTACTGCTACCATTTCTACTACTACCACCACTACTACTACTACTACTACTACTATATGGCTATGACTACCAGTATTATTACTACTACTACTGCTATTACTACTACTACTACTACCACAAAGACTACTATGGCTATGACTACTACCACTAACAGTACAACTACTACTGAAGTACCACTTCGACTACTCCTGCTACTACGTCTTTTGCTGCTTGCAAGGTGTAAAAACTATGGGACCAATTCTTGTCAGGGGCTTTTCCACCGTGACAATTTCTTGGCATGAAAATAGTTAAATTAAAGGATGCTGAATATCAGCTTCAATCAAAATATATTGCTATCGGCCTTCAAAATGCCATATCTGTTGAACCTTAATACCTACATAGAGGAACTTCAGAGAACGACACTGAAATAACGTTGTTTAAGCACATCCAAATCCAACAGTTTTGGATTAAAAAGACTACTTGGATCAAATAACATATGGTGGACTACCTTCCAGGTGTCCATCATCTCCATGTTCTCCTTGGTGGCCTGCTGGACTTTCTGCTTCAGCTCACTGATCTCCTGGTTCTGTTTATCCACCACGGCCTTCAGCGAGTCTCTCTCCTGCTGGCTTGCTGCTAGGGCCGCCTCGTACTTCTCCTTGAGCTCGCTGCTCTCCTTATAGTGTTTGTGGCCTGCCAACAGCAGCTGCTCCCGGAGGAGGGTCTCTGGTTGGGCACCCCACCCAGGGGTGGCATCGCCATCATGGGCTCGCTGCGAGTCGGAGTCGGGGCCTCTGAGCTGAGCCTGGAGGCTCTCGATCTCTGCTCGCCTCAGGCCAAGCTCCTCCTCCAGCTGCACGATGCGACTCTGTTCTTCAACTGTGGTTTGCTGAAGAGAAATATAGAACATCCATCATTGCTATTACAGGTTTTCCCGTTGTTGCCACAGCAGAAAGGTGCCTTCCAAATGGATGACCTTATTACTGTAACAGGTGAAAGATCTCCTGCAACAGAATGATGTCATTCCAAAGAAACGATGAAGCATCACACACACATACACGATTGAATGTTTATGTGCAGAAATCAGGCGTCAGGAAATGGCAAAATCACAAGCACTGAAGCCGGGCCTGTAAATGATTAAGCGTTCAAAGGGAAATCCGTCCTTTCATATTAGGGATTGGAAATGAACAGGTCAAGTGCAATCTACAGTGAGATCCCGAAGTACCTGGACAGCAACACATGGTGTTTTGGCTCCCTTCTGTACTCCCTACTTTGGATGTGAGATGATATACTGTCAGCTTGAATTCGCACAAAATAAAACTACAACCCATTTTCTCCCTAGTCCCCTATTTCATGCTCCACAAGAGATTATGATTATATTCATGAAGTAGACATTTTCATTCAAAAGTTCTTATTATTTTTAAAAGAGACACCACATAAACATTACAACACTCTTTATTTCCAGGTTCCCAGCTTTTTTGCATTTCAGTGTATCTAGTTTAGCTGTGGACAATGCTTGGCTCTAAAGTACTCTGAGGCGGCATGGATTACGGCTGGTTAAATGAGTGTTAGGGTTGCAGCAGCGTTTAACAAGGGTCTTTGTTATAAAAACACCCAGTAGCCAACATGCTTGCCACTTGTTCCTAATGTTTTCTATGAGGACTCAATATGAATTAATATTGGAGAAACAACCATTGACAGTACTTAAGACTGACAGAGATTTGTAAAAGTTGTGTTATTCATGTCTTTCTTTCATCTCTAAATCAGTAACATTAAGGTTGGAGGCTGGATTGATAACACAGAACATTAATTACTAATATTCAGTTCGCAAACAATGTGTAATGTGTAAATAATGCCTTGGGGTAATTTAGAGCCAAACATAAATACAGTTAAATCCTCATAGACATGAATCTAGTGGAAGTTTATCCACTGTTTTAGGTTTGTGAAATAGGGTTTACCCACCTTTTCTTTAAGATCTGAAACCATAGCATGCATTATAGTGAAAAGGCAAAGGCTTTAGTTGTCAGAAGTGTAATACAGATTTGTTGACCCTTAGCCTTGTGAATTACTCACCCCTAGTGCTGTCACTCCATTCCAGTTAGCATTTCTCTAGCAGGCCAAAACAAAAATCTTAAAAAGGGAGTATTCTCAATGTATTGACGGCACTAGGGGTGAGTATTTCACAAGAAAATCCAAACAAACCCATATACTGTTCATCTGACACTGCCTTCCCTCATATTAAAGCTGACAGTCCGTAAACAGTGAAGTCATTTCGCATCCAGAGTAATAACAGCGAGGAGCCAAAGTGTCAAATGTGCCACTGTCCAAATATTGGTGCAGCTCACAGTATGTGCAAAGAAGTGGAAGATGAGAGGATAGGGCAGCCATTCTTTTCACTGTCTAGAAGCAGCCAGGCAAATACAATAAAGCCAACAGCTGTATGACACCGTGACGCTACATACAGATGATTGCAAACGCCCTGCACGCAACGCATCTAACCGATTGCAGTGAAAAAAAAGGAGAAGAAATAGGACCTGCTGCACAGTGCATAGATGTTAATATCAACCATCTGGGCAAACAATCGACTAGACCTCAGCATTGCTAGTTGATTGATGTCAAAGAAATTGCCTGAATGCCACAACACGCAAAGAGTGAAAGAGTTTGTATGCAAGGTTAATGTCCTCGACCGCATCTGAAGACAATTTTGAAGTGAAGAATTTTGACAGCTTAGCGGAGGATCAAAGCCAAAACAAGATCAAATCTTTTTCACCTTGGTTCTCTTACCCAACCTCAAGGATACTGCGTCATGTGAGCATCTTCCCTGTTGGCAAAAGCAGACCTTACTGCATATAGGAACCCGACATTTTAAAGCTTTTTGATAGCGTTTGATGCCCTGAAATCAATAGTGATCCCAAAAGCCAGTATGGCGGCAACAAGTATGGATTTTTGATCCCCAGCTTTTTGCTGAGGTTTCTCTCTGAAGGGCAGCATCATATTTGCAAGTGAAAGACATATTTCTGGTCTTTTTTTGGTACTACAGTAAACCATGGGTGGTAAATAGGCATTTTTTTAAAAAAACTATTTACCTTAAACATACAGGTACAAAATGTAGGTCTGGAATGTAGGCTGAAAGTAATCGAAAAGGTAATCCATGAGTGATTACATCCATTTTTCATTGATTAATAATGCATAACTGGATACTAGCAATCACTTATTTGTTACTGATTGCAATTCCGTGAACAACTGCTCCATAATCAGTGCAGATTTTAAGCTGATTCGCCCAACACTGTAGTTCCTGGAGCTAATAAATGTAATTGTACTGTCACCTAAAAACTGCAACTGGCACCTGATCCAATGCCCTTCCCTTTTGAGTAAAAAATAATAAAATAATAAATGAACAAAATACCACAACAAAAAGGGAGGTGAACAGCCAAGGTCGACTGTGTGTTTCCTATTAGATCCGGAAGTGAATGCTTTATGGGAACCTCTGCGCCAGGACAGTATTATTACTCTGATTTATGATATCATAGCAAGGGAAAGGGAGGAGGGGGGGGGGTTCAGGCAGATTAAGTAGGTGTGCATACATTTTTAAAAGTTTTTTGCTACTCTTGAAGCAATATTTTATTTCGGTCAGTCATTTTCAGCTTTTATCATCTCCACCTTCTGTCAGGGATCTGGGCATTCAGGCTTTTTACTGGCTGCATTCGATTGTATGTATTGTGTGTTTGTATACATAAAATATAGTGTGCATTGTGCATTCACACATACGGTGGTAAATTGTTCCAGAAATCAAATATATTCCAGAGTGTGCTTTTACTTGGAAAAGGTGGAAAACTGAAAATCCACTGAATGTCCAACATCAAGCAAACTCTGCTTTTTACATGTATGTGGAGATAGCGACAGTGCCAGCTGTTGTTGCCAGTGGAGAAAAAGTGAGAGTCACATACAGTATCTTGAAATTGAACAAAATGGTCTAGAATGTTCTGCTATCAAACTCCATTGTAGATGCTAGAAATAGCTCAGTGTGACATCACTTTGTCTACGCTTGGCCAGTTATCCACGATAATAAGAAAAATACCACCAAACATGAAAATGGACCCAGGAATGCAAGGTTACTCAGTGCTCATATTGGCTCTGAAAAATAGGAACTGGTTTGCCTTTAATTTGAGCGAATGGAAGTGTGGACACCAAAGGGCAGTACAACTGAGACCTGTGCAGCCGTGAGTTCCACCACTATCAACAACAAAGCAAACAGGCGGGGGAACAAGACAGCGGCTACGGGCAAAAGGGGAATGGGGGTCGTGTCTTTTTACCCTCTTCTTCTCTAATTCTTTCTGAAGCGCCTCTGCTCTCGACTTTTCGAGGAGCAGGCTCTGCTCGAGCTGACGAATATGGGCATGTTCCAATTTCGTCTGAGTCTACGGAGAGAGAGACAAAGAGAAAGACAGGGAGAAGAAAAAAAAAAAACGACAGAGCAGCGGAGGAGAAGGACAGCGGGTGACAGCTTCGCAGGGACAGCTTCGCAGACGGCGGCGCTGGAAACGGTTGAGGTGTGGCATCTCCCGAGTTCCCCCGAGGAAAACTCTGAGTTGATGGAGGCCAGACATTCCCTCAAGAGTTAGATATTTGCGCTTATTTTCAATGGTGATGCTGAGATGAGATACTTGTGGGGAGATACAAGAGGCAGACGGATAGAGAGTTGTATATTCTCTTCAATAAAACAATATAATTCAATATAATTTCAAGTGTTCACTGCAATTAAACATGTAATTCTAATGTTTACTCTCATGAAGGAATGTTTATTATTTTATTAATAAATAAACAGAAAATGCATCTACTAATGCACTATTGCAGTGTAAATGATCAGTTGATCAATGATCAGGCTGACATGGGCATTGCCTCGAGTGTGGCTTAAGTTTCCATCCCTGTCAGTTGCGGCTCTGCACACCCAGAGCAACAACGGGTGATTAGCAGATAGCAGCTTGGGCAAACTCCTATTTAGAGTCGGCCTTTCCTATTAGATATCCTTTTAATTGCACTTTAAGCGTGTCTTATCCTATTAAGCGCTAAGCCTATTGTCTTTTCTATCCTCTTTCGTGTGTCAATATGGCTTCCGCGCGGCGAACATCACACTGGAATATTATAAAGTGAGGAGGGAGATTGGGAGGTGAGGCAGCTTTTTAAAAAAAAAAAAAAAAAAAAGAGTATTCTTAAGTAGTGCGCTTGACTGTGTCGTGTCAAGGAGGTGCCAGGGCTCAAAACATGCATCCCGCGGGTTATTCTTTCGAGTTTTAAAGAACTGTAGGCTGAATGATTTGTTTTTTTTAAAGGGTTTCATAACATTTCAGTCACATTTTGCACACCATGTAAATACAAATTTGTTTCTTTGCATATCCATTTTGGAGTCAGAGTGCAAGGCCAGCCAGCAGCAGTATTGCATTCCCTGAGGTGTGAGTACGCAAAAAAGTGAATACATTTTCACACCGTTCAGGTCGTCTCTCGTGGGACACAGAGGAGACCGAAATTGTGCCTCGTCAGATGGATTTCAACCACTTAGGCAGTCGCTTGAACCCTGTCATTTATTCATGGCCTTCAACTGGCCTAACAAACACTGAAAGCCGCTTGGCCTTGCTGCTAAAATAGCTGAGAAAATATCTCTACTATTGCGGCAGCAGGACAGCATAGTCAGTAGGAAGATCGTCCTTGCAGCTGCAGGGCTCGGGCTCAAGCCCCCCGTGATGAAGTTCCCTTGAGCAGGACACTGAATCCCTACCAGCTCAAGGGGTGCTGCTCTGTAGCTGACCCTGACCTCTGATCTCCCTGTGGACTGGGGGGCAAGAGAAGAGATGAATTTCCCACATCCCAGGCCTGTACCACACACCGATCCCCTTCAAAAGGTTTGGCTAAGGTCTGGAGAATGTGTTAAGGCGCATTCTCGAGTCAAGTTTGGCTTTTGTAGATCCCAACGTTTGCGTAGAAAGCATCTTTTCTGCATGTGCACACCGTTAATACATCTCGCCCGCTGTCTTGAGTCCCCAATATGAGGCACTTTTTCAGACGTTATGGTGGTTAGAGCATCACGCGTACACAACAAACAGCACAGACGTTTCATTACTCATACTGATACGTGCTCACAAGTACCTCCAGGTCTCCTTTGGTGATGGATTCCTCCTCCACTCTGAACTGGAGGTCCTCCACTTTCCTGGATGGACAAAGTTGCATGGGATGTGACGCAGAGGAAGAAACCATCCAGGAACTCACAATTAAGTAGCATCTGAATCACTCTGAGAATGATCGGGCAGCTCGGACTCTGGCTTGACAACTGGGGCTTTCTATTCCAGATTTATGCCAAGTGCTCCGGTTTCTTGAGAACTGCCTACACTCTCCTACAACTAGATGCTGCACAAGTTAATCAGTTGGATGAACTTCAATATTTTCCAATTCATGGTAAAAGGGTTTTTTGAAAACTGTCTAAAAACTTTCAAGTAAAACGAGACAACTTAAAGAAGATTTTTTTGTATCCAGTTCTTGTAATTTCAGTTTAGAACATAACTAGGACATGCCATAGGATGATCAGAAGGAGAGAATGGCAAGTACCTATAAACTATGTTCTCTGCTACAGCGTACAGGTACTCTTACTTTGAAAAACTCAAATTTAGGTTTACTTTTCTTTGAAATAAAGCTGTCACACCATAGTTTTGCTGTAGCCAAAACAACAAATTAAATAAAAACTAGTGTATATAACAATATCAGTGCAGCTAATTGCATTATTGCATTATTCACCCATACACTTTCATGTGGCAAGTTTGTAACTAACACTAGTCATAATTTAGTGATTGGCAATATCTTATCAATGACATGAACATGAAACAAAAACTTTGTCACCCTTGACATTTTCTGTATTGCTTTAGACTTTAATAGAATAGGTGCATTGATTTTGCTTGAACAAATGTTCAAATAACATGCAATAAAGTAGCATAACTAACAATAGAGATAATCCCTGTGCTGTTACCTTTTCTCTTCTTCAAGTTGATTGGCCAGTTCCACTTTATCTTTCTGTGTGGTGGCCAACACAGTTTTGACTTGCTGGAGGGTGCTCTCATTCTCCGTTATGTACTGCGGTCAGTAATAGGAAAGGTGTTTGTGTAAAAAGCAGTTAATTGTTGCATTCCATTACTGGTGCTTTGACAGGATGGTTTATGTTGAACAGGAGCAAGAAAAGACAAATGTATCCTTAATAGTTTAAACTATTAGGTATTAGGTAGTATTAGCTCACAGATCATCACCTTGTCTACTTTTCATCCACATACCTGCACGTGCTGGGCCTTGAGGACACTGAGTTCCTTCTCCACCTCGCAGATGTGGCTAGTGGCCTTGGCCACCTCGGCTCGCTCCAGGTCCCGCTCGGCCAGCAGCTGCTCGATGTGCTGCTGCTTCTCCTTCAGGGCTTCCTGCAGCGCCGTTGTGCCCGAGATCTTTCGGGCGTAGCGTGACGACGTCTCCGTGAGCTTAAGGGGGAAAGAGGAGGGGGAAAAGGGGTATGAAAATGGGGAAAGGAGGAGAGGGGACAAAGAGGGAGTCATGAGGGTAGAGAGGAGGTGAGGTTGGGGGGCGGGGAAGGGTTAAGAAGGGTAGGAAAAGATGGAGAGAGGGGGGGAATTAAAGCATTGGGAGAGAAAGGGAGTAAGGTAGGAATAAGGAAAGAGGGAAGGGAGTGGGAGAGATTAGGTAAGAGTAGGGTAAGGGTGATATATCAGTTTGCCAGTATATCAGAATACATTCTATACAATTTGGATATTGGTGTTGCCGATATCATGGAGGTTCCTCCCTGACCACAGCCAATCCAAATCGATGTATCGGCCTAATTCTGATATGGCCGATACATCTGATATGATATTTGAGATGGCTGACAAGAGAAATCATTCCAGTGAGGTGTGGGAGGATTTTACTCATTAGTGTCATGGGGGTGTCAGTCTGGAAAACCTGCAATGAAACCTGCCTCAGATAGAGAAAAATGTGCAATTTTCTTTTTGACCACTAGAGTATGCTCTATGAAAGGTTTCCTGCCCTACCCATGAATTCAATTCAATAACCTTTTGTTCATACAGGAATTTAGAATTTTGAGCTCTTTTTAGCAGGGGACATGCTGGATCCAAGGCCAAAAAAGGGATGTGTAAGTGATAGGATGGATGTATAGTATTATGGGATGGAAAATTGCCATAAGAAGACTTTGAAAGATGTGGAGGGGTATTGAAGAGATAGCAGAAAGTGCAGAGACAGGTTGAAGAAGATCCAGGATATGAGCAGGCTTCAAAAGTTGTGACATAAAATGGTCTCAGAGTAATAAGCCACACCCATGAGCAACAAACGTTTCCACACTTCAGATCCGGGTTATCCAATTAGCTGAAGACGTTTCCAAAGCTAAAGAAGATTTCACTCTTGACCACGTTTCAGATAGCTTGTATTAAAACGTCTGAAGCACCCAAACATCATGTTAAAACATAATACTAGCGTGCATTTTCTCAAGACCTTAGGATGACACATTTCTTGTCTATGACATGGTGACATGGTATCAAATACATGATTACTGGAGGTCACCAAGGTCTTGAATTGATGCTTAAATTGTGTATCCTGTATTGCAACAAGGATTGCAGTCATAAGCCAGGAAGTCAGTAAATTGTACTTTGATAGATTGGCATGGTATAGGTTTTATAGAAATGTTCATAGGGTATTCCATCCAAGGTTTTGCTTCCAGTTAGGAAAAGCTGAAATCCTTGTGAGATGTGCTGAGGATCTTGAGTAGAGTAGGTAAGGTAAGGTAAGGCAGAAGATCCACAACATGACAACTGACTTAGCTGAGGTGCTTGAGGCAAAATCTAGGCAAATCTTTTAAGTAAGTATAATCTTTGTAAGCTTTCAAAAAGTACAGTGAACATGGACAGTAAAGAGGACAGGAATGTGACAGCGCTTCAATAAAAATCACAAGCTTTCTAGACAACATGCAAAATCCCAACACTGTACCAAGCTCCCCTAATAAAATACCTTAATAGAAACTCAAAATACAGATTTCATAAACCCCCCGCTCTCAGTGTGTATTCAGGACATAATGCTGTAAGTTTACATCTTACCAGTCCGGCTCGGCTGGGTCGTCCGCCCACAGAGGAGGCCACAGAGCTGACTGAGCTGATGGAGGAGCTGCTGGGACTGTGGGCCAGGGAGGAAACCCCCATCGCCATCCGCTTGCTCTTCTTGGCCTTGGCCGGGCTGGTGGAGGGGAAGCCGATGCGGATCACCTTGTGGATCGGCGCAAACAGGCCAAACTTGGGGAGACACTGAAAGTATCTACAGGCAAGGTGGTGGGTGGGAGGGATAAAGGTTAGATATTTTTCTTAGCAGTTATATAATCACTATATAAATGCCATACATTATGTGATTTGTGACAAACTTCATGTCATTTTCAGATGGGTATTTGCCATGGAGAACAGTCTAAGAACTATAATTATCTAAATCATGGTTGGAAACATCTTAAATTACAACACTTAAGTCAAGTTGAGGACATATGTCAGGGTTGCTTTGGCCTCGTGGTCGCTTCATTAAATGCTAACTAGTGCTACACAATTAATTGCAGCATAGCTCTATTTCTGTTTGTCCGATTATGAATTGTATAATTCAGCAATTTTAAGAATGTTTCATTTCATTTCTTGAATGCCTGCTGCATTACATCCAGCACTGCCATTTACATTTCTTGGCTATTCACAATGAAGCCTGTGACTGACTGAAGCATTTGTGTGTGCAGTGTGTGACTGACACTCACAGTAGTAGCATGCATCAGATCAGCGGTAACGAAGCCCAAATAATTGCCCAGGTAAGAATAGATAGACCCACTGATGATAGTCTGAGCACAGAAATGTTGTTTTTGGATCATCTTATGTCACTTGGAAATGTTTCAGTTACAAGCCACGTGCAAAGCTCTTGCTACAACCCAAAGTAATCTCGCCAATTGTTTCAGTCAGCTTAAAAACTCCCGTACAACACAAACATCTATAGCAGTAACAGTGCTTTTCCTATCCGCAGCAACCGGCAAACCAAAGTTAAAGTACACCAGTTTTGGCATGTGTTTGGGTTAAGGTTTTAGGCTAAGTTAATCACTATTTGGGGATCATATTTGGGAAGAAAGACATAACCTTATGATCGATCAGACCAACAGACATCTTTATACGTCACATCTGTGATAATTGGAACAGTCATTGTAAATTTGCGTACCTTGTGCCAGCTACTGCACCATCGTTCTTCCCCAGGGGCTCGTCCAGCTCGACCCCGCACCATTCACCCTTGGCAAAGTCAGTCTCCCCCATATAGCGCACCACTCCCATCTTAGTGCCTCCCACCTGACAAAACAGAGGGAAAAATGGCTTGATCACTGTAACGCCTCCATAATGATGCAAATAGTGGGGAGAAAACCAGAGAAACTGAGATGGAATGCATTAGATTGTAGTGGAATACTAACAATGGTTATTTTTTTTTTTTAAAGGTGCTAGCCTCTATTTCACGCCAGTGGTATTGTTAGCGCTAGTGTTGCATTGTTTTCCTGTTGCAAAGAGGATGTTGCTCCTTGTCTCTCCTCCCCCTCCCTGGCATCGCTCTGGATACATTTGTTTTCTTTCCAACATGTTGGAAGTGATTTCTCCATCTTCCTTTCACTCCTTCCGCCATCTGCCGTTGCCAGAAACTCTGAAAGCTTTAGCTCTGTTAGCGCTGGAAGACGAACAGTGCCCTCTTCCTGTTTTGTGCCATACAGCAATCCAGCAGATTTCACACACAGTGCCACAGTGTAGTGGCCGGTAGAGGCTGCCAGTCTTCTAGTGATGGTCTCATTTGTTTAATAATAATCATACTAATGTCTCAAACTTAATGTGGAAATGATTTGTTGACATGAAAATGCTACATACAGCACCTTTAATCACATGAACATACACAATTATATTCCAATATTAACAGTGTCTTCAAGACAATTTGAAAGAGGAATGCCGCCTGTACTCTCATCTCCTACAGACACTAAATGGTGCCTAACTCTCAGACATGCTGGTGATGTGTACCAGAGAGTTGACAATATTGCAGTGATCAAACTCAAATTGAAGTAATCAGTGAAATGTTTCTCAAGATGTCAGCGAAAGACTAAATCGTACTTAATCGCTGTACATTACATCATAACATTACATCATTTTTGCACGCATTAGCTATATCTGTTATTTTGTACAGACAACATTTCAGTTTCTGGAAACTGGTCACATGTGGCTAAGCCAATACAATCGGACAGACAAGATGAAGCAGCCCTCGGGTGATCAGCCAAGGTCTCTCAGTTGAAACTAAAGACGATCGATATACTATATGAGTACCCTGAAAACAACATCTCACTTAGTACTCCATAGTATAGATCCAGTTAATCACTGTGATTTGGCAGTATTCTAACAATGGTGTAGTAGGCATTTACTGTATTTCTCCAACATCAGTATACTGCCAAGATGTGAGTAAAAACTGACCCATAGTGCTGTTTTTTCCAACATCCATATACAGTACTTGAAGTAAAACGCCAGATTTTCATGTTTGATGGAGTAGAAACTGGCATACTACTAACTGGAAAACAGGAGAGCAAAAACAACATCTCAATTATACTTAGCGACTCATGTAATGGTATGATGCTAGACAGACATCACCTTTTTCAGTATGGAGTTGATATAGAGTTTCACTATGGGTTGAATTGAAATATATACAGTATATATATATTGATATGCTGCATGCTCGCTATACTATATAGTCCAGTGAATATGGAGAGTACTTTAATGTAAGTGTTGTGTATGCCCTCTCCTTATCTCTGCTGAATGTGTATCAGTGCTACCACATAAACATGCTATCCTCTCAGAGTGTGCACGTCAAATTCATAGGATGCAACTGTTCTGATGGGTGGAATTTGTATGGTAATAGCAGGACTACATTTGGAAAGGTAATAAATTAGCAATATGTTCATGTCACAAGGCTAATACACATTGATTCTGTAGTGTAGGACAGCCCAATATCTGTGAAAATGAACCACGTCCTCGCAAAATCAGAAACCAGAGATTTAAAGCTGCACTAGGCACTATTTTTCTGCCTTATCAGCCAAAATCGCAAAGTGGGACTCACAGAGAATCACAGAGTGTCTCGCCCCCGCCCCCCAATGGAGACATTGTAAATTTGCCAGTATGGACAGTGGCAGGAAATCAAACAGGAAGTGACCAATTAAAACTCAAGAACGAAATCCAGCAGTGAGTGAGCACTCAGGGCTGAACCACTTCACCACCAGACACTAAGAAGAAGACATTTAGTTTACTCACACTCACTGACGTTTAAGACTTGAACCAGTGATGTCATCAAGATGTAAAATGTGCAGCTGCTCTACAGATAATTGGAGAAGATAGCAAGGGTGACAGTGAGAGCACCCAAGGGTTTTGTTCTGGGGATGTTCTCCTAACACTACTACTACTATAGATGTTGCTACACCGTTAAAAAGCAGCTATTGGTGATGTACGTTGCATTCCAGGGTCCATTTCTTGTGTATATTTCTTATTCCATATCGAGATATTTCCACCGCAGCTTCAATTCAGTTTGATATCAGAAAATGTTCAAAAACAGAGATCAAAAACATCAACGGTAAACGTCAGGTTTTGGTGTCAGCCCCTCAGAATCAAACAAGAGCTTCTTTCTAGACCAATGCTCAACAATCATACAGGGAGAAATCCATCATAGAAGAAGAAGAGAAATTAATTTCTCCACTGACAGTAGCCACAATAGACCATAATGCAATGCAGCCACAAGACATGCTGTGTTGGGAGTGTGACTTGCTTTTTCTCAACTGGAAACTGTCACTCTTTTTCTCGCTCTACCTACATGTAACGGCCAGCTGAATGCAACAAGTTGAGGCAAGTTCTCAAAAGGCATTCTGGGAAATGTAGGAAATCACGAACTTAAGCAGAACTAGAGAGACAGGTTGAGGGAAAGCGGGTACAACAAAAAGGTAAATTACAACGCTTCATCACAAAATAACATAGAACAGTGTAAGAGTATCAGAGAGAATTTTCCTTTAATATTATTGCTGTGAATTGAATAGGTACATTTCGAAGGGTACATTTTATTTAGTGTCGTTTCAGGCAAGAACTGTAATAAATGGGAGGGTCTTGGCAAATATGTAGCCTTTGATCGATGCAAGCAGCAGGCACAATATAGTTTGCATCAGAACAGACGGCAGAAAACATTGGGAGGGAATGGTCCACAACAATCATCCTCGGCTAGAGAGCTGCATCATGCCACTCAGTTATTTTACATTGCCTCAACATAACGTCTGTCATGTTGGTGATGGCTTTGTGTGCAGTGGTAAAAATGATAAATGTAATCTTTGGAAGCAACACATCTGATAATCAGGGAACATCAGCAGCCTTGTTTCAGCTTAGTCCACTTAAGCTGAGTGAAGCTACTGCCAGCAAAACCTCTGATGAATCACCAGAAACAGTGACTGTTTGTCTCTTTAGCACATATGGCGACCACATGTATGAGATACAAAAGCCCCATCAAAATGTGCAAACATCCTGCCAGTCACTTTCTGTGTGCCGTTTCCCTAAACTGCCAAGATGAAAATAGCCACCACCGCCGAGCCAAGAAAAACACACGACAATAAACTTTGTCAAAACACATTAAGGAGATCCAGTGAGCAGTTGTCAATAGAGTTACTGTCAAAATATAACCTATTAGAAATCAATATACATAGATATGCCAATTACTGTAAACTTGTAATCAGTAACTTAACCCACTGGATTACTCAAAGTCAGTAAGATGATCTGATTTACCTTTTTATTGTACTCATTTTCCCTCAACCTGCCTTGTGTACTTCTACTTCAGTTAGTGATTTCCTACATTTTCCAGATTGCTTTTTGACAAACCCCCAGAGAACGAGCAGGAACTTGTTGCTGCTGCTGCATTCAGGTCATGTTGGACGAAGCTGAAAAGATGGGACGATTTCCCATCCCTCCGACCTGGAAGCGTTATTGCTAGCTAGCTCCATAGCAACTCTTTAACAAGCTGCTTTGTCAATCAAACAAACTGCAGCAGGTAGTTAATGATAAAAAGAGTTGATTGTGCAATGTACTAGTGTGAATAGAACTAGTAATTATTATGTTGTCACTCTTTGAGTCTGAGTGACTGACACCAAAACCTGATGCTTACTGTTGTAGTTTAGACCGTTGAACTTTTTTCTCCTATAAAACTCCAATGTAGCTGCGCTGGAAATATCTCAATGTGACATCACGTCATCTACGTTTGGCCAATTAATCAAGGGAATATGAAAAATACACCACTAAACAACAGAATGGAACCAGAAATACAAGGTACATCGCCAAAAGCCGTTTATAACAGGGTGAAAGTGTTATAGGGTGGATTTTTCCTTTAAGATGCAGTGTGTACAGCCCCGCACTCCAAAACAAAACCAATGTCATCACAAGCTCACGATGTTTTGTTGATCTTGTGAAAACTTTCTTCTGGAGTGTGGGTCCCATACGTACCTATTGGATCTTCCAATCTACGACTACTACGACAAACAAAAAAGGGCGCAGTGAGTCACTTTTCAACTTACTATTGTCAAATTAATTTTCCACTCCTCCCCTGACTTGTCCAATTCATGAACCACTGGGGCCTAAACTAAACAGTGGCAAGAAGTCCTGTGGAGTCACAAGACATTACCCTGAAGCGGTAGGTGGTTTGCACTCAGCATGGCTGTATGATTTCAGTCTGATTACAGTCTTCAGAGTGCCAGTAGGGCTAAGCCAGCCAGTCAGCATAAGCCCCATCTTGGCTGCTGTTATAGCCAATCCCGTCTAAAACTTGTACTCAAAAGTTTGTGAAGACGGAACATGTGAACCCAGCTTTTGCTCGTGGATTCTACTGTGACTGTGTTAAGCCTGGAGAAGATCGTGCTAGGGGACAATTTGACCGACTAGCAGCCGCTAAAAAATGGCTTTAACTTTAACAAAATATGCCAATAAAACAGCAGCCGTGTCACGTGCGCCACATCAAATGCCAACTCTCGTTTATCCTCCTGACTCTCCGGCTGCAGACACGCCCTCTGGTTACGTGCCGAAGCTAGCTGAGGAGACGCTTCCTCGGGGTGGTCAGACATCAAAGGTGCCGAGGCAAATTGAGACATTAGTCATGTGTTTTGCCACTGAGGTTGTCTCTCGGCTTGGGACACATTTCTGCAGCTCCTTTAAAGCTGTTAAGCTGTGTCTTTGGGCAAATTCTGGACGGCATCTATTTCAGTCGCAGGATGACTACCAGAGTAGTTCCCGATTAAATGACCGCTCTGCAGGAGACAAGCCCGATTGGTGCTATTGTCTCATAATCCTTTTGTGGTGGAGGGATGTAATCTTCATGTCATTTGCCATTATCCACAACAATTCGCAAAATTCGCGAAATTTGGCGAGACCGCATTGTATTTCCAATGCCAGGGATCGCTCCCCATTCGAGCCACTGCAGTAAGATAGATTACACTCGACAGGCTTAGGAAATAGATGGATAGCACTGATCAATGCGTCAGCGGTGGTCTGTCCTCTCTTAAGTGCTGAAAGTAATCCGGAGTGATTTACAATATTGACCAGTAGTGAAGGCTTCTAGAGCTACCCATTTCCCAATACACAGGATCTGATGTAACCGTCCCTTGTGCCCATCAGTAAATGGACGTGGCCCTCGCTGATAATTCTTTGCAAAGAAAATAATATACAATAATAGGGCCATGTGAACATGTGCAAAAAGTAGAGACATTTGAACATAACTTGAAAGCACCATTTTGCAATCGCATCATAAATGTCTATGATAAGGTGTCTAGTGGTAGGCTAAGAGGCTGGATAAAGGTAGGATACTACTATACTACATAGGATAAAGCCGAAAGAGAATTGTCCTATGGGGTTCAATGAAGTATCACGTTACATTACATGAATCCATTTTTACTGAGTACCTGCATAAAATTGTATTTCGCCATCCACTGGGACTCACAATCAAAGTATCTGAATAATCCACCAAGGAATCACCTATTTTTGTAATCTGATGTGAGCTTCATTGGTGAAAGCCACGAATCAGCACCTGGCAAAGGTAATCGCTGAGTCATTGGAG
>OOFE01049841.1:0-19084 GCA_900323365.1 Monocentris japonica
CGGCTACACAGCCCCATACACAGCAAGCTGCGATGCACTGTGTGTTCTGACACCTTTCTATCATAGCCAGCATCAACTTTTTCAGCAATTTGTGCTACAGTAGCTCTTCTGTGGGATCGGACCAGACGGGCTAGCCTTCGCTCCCCACGTGTATCAATGAGCCTTGGGCGCCCATGACCCTGTCGCCAGTTCACCAGTTGTCCTTCCTTGGACCACTTTTGGTAGGTACTAACCACTGCATACGGGGAACACCCCACAAGACCTGCCGTTTTGGAGATGCTCTGACAAAGTCGTCTAGCCATCACAATTTGGCCCTTGTCAAAGTCGCTCAGATCCTTATGCTTGCCCATTTTTCCTGCTTCCAACACATCAACTTCAAGAACTGACTGTTCACTAGCTTCCCGATATATCCCACCACTTGACAGGTGCCATTGTAACGAGATAATCGATGTTATTCACTTCACCTGTCAGTGGTTTTAATGTTGTGGCTGATCGGTGTATGTGATAACAACTTGAAATGCTAAACAGTCAAGGGTAAGTAAATGACAATGCCTAGTGTGCTAAGCTAATACTCCATGTCGCGTATGTAATTTCTATTTTGCTGGTAGGCACAAGATTTGTGGGTTTGACACTGGCCATGAGGTCACCCAGACAGGAAGCTGGTGTAACCAATGTTCTCTGGTCAAGTGCTGCAGGGAGGCAATTCACATACAGCTCCTGCTAAAACCACAAACCCTCTGCTCACCACAACCCAGTCCTACATGAAGAGGATCCATTTCAAGTGGGGATTTGACAGAAGATATTTTGTTAGGAGGGAGTTCAAGGGGCTTTACCCAGTAGCAGCATTCACATTACACTCACGCCTCTACATGAACTCCACACACCACAGATACCCCAACTAAAGAGTTGGGCTCGGTTGTAGTATCCGGGTCACAGCACTACTGTAACTCATGGTTACTGGCCACTAACAGTAATTTCAGCAGTTTCATGCCCTGGATCTGGGTTGAACTATAAAAATACCTGTTAACCACCACTGCATGACTACAAAGGTTTATCAAAATCCACCACTTGAAGAGGATCCACCTCAAGAGAAGCAGGTGTATTTTAACTTTATTTCACAATATCAACAACATCACACTAGAATGAATGACACCTGTAAAGTATATACAAAATCAGCAATTAGCCACCAAACAATTAAACACTAAACAGGAAATCTTAGGGGTAATTTACACATTGAATCTCCACACATGGCTATAATATAAATGATTGATAAATGCAAAGATGTTTTTCTTCACCACGCATGACCGCAATCATGGGAATGAGAAGCAGGCACAAAGACATATGGATCGAGTGGTGCCGTACTTGTTGTCATGGGAATGTTGACATCTGACAGTAACAATACAATACAGTACAACACAATGACATGTTTTCCTAGAGATTAGACTAGATGACAAAACTAGTCGCGAAACAGGAAAATCACTTCCCGGGACAGAAATATATGTGTTAATGTGTTTTGGACCAACTGTTTGTGAGCGTTCACCTATTCTACACTTCAGTGCATTAAAAAAGGTTTTAATGTTGCAATGTCAATATCAATTGAAGTACAACATGAAGACTTTTACATTCCCAGTAAGACTGTTCATGGAGTTATAACTACGATTTAGTGAATGATGTGTCGTGTTTCCAAGTGGAAAACTGTGCGATTACCCTCATATGACCATAAGAACACAACATGAGAGAGGTTGTGGGTAGAGTAGTTTTGTGGGTGGTGTCGTTTTAAGGGCGTGCAGGCTGGGTGAGGTACGTAGTGTGCTTGGCGTGACTCTTGCTGTCAATCAGAAGCAGCTGGTTATTCTTGTGGTGAGAAATGATCTCCTGGAGGCTGCTGAAAATCTGAGAGAGAGAGAGATGAAAAGACAAGATCAGCTCTTTGTTTAGTCTGGGAAGTGTATAGTGAAGGAATGCTTACTAAGCTGCATTCCTTCCACAAACGCTTTTCTCCTGCATCATAAGTCTGTTATTTTTCTATACTCAAACTATTACTCTTCATTTTGCCTTTTCTTCCTCTCTGTTTCTCTCTCCCTCTCCTAATCTTGCCTTCATCCTCACCTCTTCATTCTTCTTGCCCTCCTTTCCAAGGGCGTAGCCTTGTGTCTCTTCCAGGAAGCGTATGGGAATGTTGTATACCTTCTGTCGGTAGAGCACAGCCAAGGTGTATGGCTGGCGGGCATTCTGCGCCGAGCTGTGTCGGATGAGGAAGGCACCGTCCTACCGCAGAGAAAGCAAGAAAACAGACAGTGAGACAGAGTGGAGAATGCAAATGGAGAGGGCACGGAAATAGGAAGGGACGGAAGATGAAAATTGACTGAGGGTAAGGAAGAAAAAGGGATTTGATAGGAGGATGAGGGAGGGAAAGATACCAGAGGGTGTCTGACGCAGCTTGGTTCAGAGGGTTTGAGTATGTGTGTATGTGCCAGCATGTGGCCAGCAACTCCTCCTCCTACCCCCTTCACCACCAACCACTACTACACTCACACACACACAAAAACATAGGATAATAAATACATTCCCTCTCTGCACAGCACTCTTGCCATAAGCCTGTGTGTCTTCTTGGAAATAAAAACAAATTGTGGCAGAAATTACTCTCACATCATTAGCTGTTCGTTTTAGCATGAAATGAGACGGGGCCTCTCTGTAAACGAGGACAAAGGGAGAGAAAATCCCTCATATAATCACATAATGCTGTGTGCCTCACCTTGTTGATGCTCAGTAAGAGGTCCTCAGCAGTCTTTCTCTTGCAGTCTCTAGCAAACCATTCTTTGTCCTGTAATATATCATGACATAAATGTATCAATAACAGTGCTTAAATCTGTACTAGGTACTAGGTAACTCATATTATCTTTTCTCAGGAGTGAAGAGAGCCATACCTCATTTCCTGCCTGTTTGGTAGCTTTGACAGCACTAGAGGACACTTAAAAGAGTCAGAAAACATTATGTTATGTGTGAAGTAAGGGTTTAAGAGTCGCTCATTTAGCCACAACCACATGGAAAAATGTGTCTAATCCAGGCCATGTAATGGATTACATCTCTTAGGATTTTAAAAATCTCTTTTTGTGACATGTGAACTTACCTGTAGGCTTAGTGTCCACTGTAGGAGGAGGTGGAGGGCTAAAATCAAGACAGCAAGGCTAACATTATTGGATTTAATCCTGAGATATGTATGCACTATTACACCGATAGAGTCAGCCTCAGAGGCCGGCTGTAAACAAATGTTCACCCTTGCAACTTTACTACTTGCAGTTAATATGATATATGTACAGTGCATTGCAAACGTCAACATCTTCCCATCTCCCTTTCGTATATGTATTACAATAATCCCTCCAAATCCCACCACCCTATGTTATTCCCTCCCCTCTTACCTGGGTTTAGCTTCCTTCAGGTTTGCTGGGAGAGGGGGCTTAACACTAGGAGTTGGTGGAGGGAGTTTGGCAGGAAACGTGGAGCGTCTTGCATCTGGGGGAGGAGCTAGAGTGGCAGGATGTGTTGCCTTTCATTATCGTCATCATGAATAGTCAGGTTTTGCGATGTTAAATGATCTGTATAGTTGCTTCATCGGTTTTTAATGCACAAAGAAGGTTTTGTTTTTACCTGTTTTTACCTCACCAAAGGAGGGCAGGAGTGAACTCTGGAAGAGATCAAAATGTTTTGCTGTTATTCATGCAGTTGCGCATTGAACTTCTTACGCAGGAAATGAACAGCAGTAATGAAAGTAATGAAAACTTCCAATTCCAATTCAAGCTGTTTCTGGATGGGCTTCCCAGGAGAACGTGGTGGATCTTAATGATTAAACTAAGCACTGAGATGAGACACTGAATAGACATACTCACAGACTTGGCTCTAGGAACTGGAGGCTTCATCCTGCAGATTGAGAGAGGATGTTCATTTTGAATGAATATGAATGCTATATTAAGTACATTTGTATTTTGATGGAAATCCTAGCTGGTATCATAGTCTGATATGACACAGAGCATACTTCTGCAGACAGGTCATCCTAGAATGGGACCAGAGCCAAGGTGAGGTGCACTTACATGGGCATGGGGGAAGGTGCTGCTGCTGTCTTGGGAGGAAGAGGCATCCTCTTGAGCCCACGGGGGGCAGGAGGGCAGGCTGAAGAGTAGGAAGATGGCAAATTGTCATTTTCAGTGTGGACCTGAAGTTAATCTGCACTACTTTTTTTTTAGAAATTTAAGTGATGTGACTGGCTGTCAGCTGACCGCTCTGCAACACCGTTTACACAGACTTATAATCATCACTGCAGTGCTAGTTCTGTGGAGTTTGATGCAGTGGGAGCGCTTACAACCTACCAACTGTTGGCTCTAGATACAAGTCATCATTATCTCCCTGAAACACAGAAAGACAAACATCAACACATCATGATAATACAGGGGAGCATACTTAAGTCATCAAATGTCAGTTAAACTCACAGGTTCCTCGTTTGGATCCAGATACACATCTGAAATGCAGAAAGAAAATACCAGCAATGCTCTGTTTGAGTTGCTGTTGTGGTGTCATAGTCCCCTAATGATGATGTAATTCCCAAACACTTCTTCCGTACTACTACTACTACTAATAATAATAACAACAATAAACTTTATTTATATAGCACTTACTACGTAAAAGCAGAGTTTACAAAGTGCTTTACAGGCAGACATAAAAAAAACAAGTACTGTCACGTCTTTTTCTTTGGATTTTCTGTTGATGAAGTTTGAATTTCCAAATAAACCGCTGTTGCTGCTGCCGGAAATGTAAAACGCATCACGTTTTGTGTGCCAGGGGATTTTTCCCCAACCCAACACCAGATATTTACCATAGCAAATGTAAAATCTTTCAAGAATTGGGTATATGTTGAATCATTATTTTGCTATATCAAACGGCAATAGTGAGCAGTAATATATGAACATGCCACGGACAATTACTTTAAATTATTACCTTGACTGTTTACTTGTTTGATTATCTATTTGTTATTTGTTTGATCGTGTTTGTTAGGTAACAGATCTTTAATCATGACTCTTTGCACAGTTAACACCCTAGTGCCTACTGTACATTTATGGACATTTATAGGATATGTGAACTACCTCCATGAAAGACATGTTTATATTGGCAGTAGTGATTACCTTCCTCAAAGTTAGAGGCGGGGGCTGGGGTGGGAGTAGGTACTGGAGCAGAGCGGGCTGGAGGAGGGGCCATCTTCTTCGGGGCCAACTTTTTCCCTGGTTTCTCTTTTCTATCAATCTCAGGGGCTGGGAGGGAAGAGAAATGGATTAAGTGGTAGGTGGTTGAAGGAAATGGTTCTACAGTCAAAACAATAGAAAAACAGATGAACAAAATCAAAAGAATGACTGATGCACAACAAATGCGCTGTTTCCACATGATTACTGATGAATGATTTACGTTTCTTGCTCTTGGGATCGATGTAGAACTCATCAGCATCATGTTGAGGTTGCTGTTTCTGGATGAGAGGGACAGCATCATTGCATTTAAACTAACATGAAACACTAGATTTTAAATGCCTTGACAGCCTTGTGATAAAATACCATTTACCATTTACCTGAGAGACACAGAAAAACAGACTACCAGGATACTGATCTGTAATTACCAAGGCTTTGCCTGTTGGTGTCACTTTGGCTGGCCTGAGGGGAGGAGCAGCCTGCCTCTGTGGAACAGCAGGATTGGATGACCTTTCTGCAAAGCCAAGTATCATCAAATAAGATACTATCACAGAAAAAGGTGATTTTTATGATGAGGTATTATCAGGGGAATCAGTGATGAGGAGGGAATTTTACTGCATTCATGCAAACTATGACTCAGTACAGTGCTGTTACCCAGATAAACGTTCTCTTCAACTTGTCTAGGTGGGACTTTCATAGCTGGACGTTCACACGGAGGTGCTTCATACATGTCCCCATCCTCTTCATCCTGCCATAAGCACATGCAGCCTTTTAACAATAAAGTAAACCATTAGCACATGAAAACTGGCAGCCTCTACCGGCTCTATGTTACATTTTACGTTGTGTGTCAACTGAAATATGAAATCTGCTGGATTTCTTTATGGCACAAAGGGAGATTGTTTTAGGGTGCAAAACAGGAAGAGGGCAAACCAGCACAAACAGATCTAAAGCGTTCAGAGGTTCTCACAATGGCAGATGATGGAACGGGTGTAAGGCCAATGGAAAAATAACTTTAAACACTTTAAACAAGTAAAAGAGGAAACAAACACACACATGGAGGGGGAGGAGGGACAAACCTCTTTGCGACAGGAAGCAGCAGGGCTTATGAGAAATGTAGTCTTAATTTTGAGAAACACTAACACTACCATTAGTGTAAGACAGAGGCTATCAGTCATCTCGACTCATGACTGCATTTGTTTACTGTAATTATACCAAGAGATCACAATTAATTTGACAATAATAATGTTTGAAAATGATAAACCTAGCACCTTTAATAAGACGTGGATATCTGAGAAAACCTTGGAAAACACAATTCCAGAGAACGATTCATTATATTCTACTTACAAACTCATCCTCTGGCCAGCCAAACCCTGCATTGTTATCTAAAACAGAGCGAGAGAGAGAAAGAGAGAGAAAGAGAGAGAGAGTGCAAGAGGTGGGTGGTGAAAATGAAAAGCAGAGACACAGAATCCAATCCAATAAAAATAATAAGCAAACAAGTCATCAAAATGTTTCTTCTTCATTCAAAAGTGAAGGGGTCAGTTAAATCTCACCTATCCTTTTGGGTGGAGCGGGAGGCCCATTGTGTCTGTGAGGAGGAGGAGAGAGAAGACGGGTACAGTACATCCCGCAGTGCCATTTTCTTTCAACACATTCTCCTTTGGTGTTTTGTTTTCACATGCACGGTGACACTGCTGATGTCATCCTTTCTTTTAAAACATAGTATAGTCTATAGATTAATACTTACAGGTTCTTCAGTTTTCCAAAGAAGCTCTGAAAAGCACAGAAAGCTCTAATTAAATTCACAGACATCCAGAGAGAGCGAGACAGACGGGGGTGGGAGGGGCAGACAGATTCTCTTTGTGACATTTCTTGATGAAGCGCTCTCTTGGATGATTACAGCATGTCTGGTTTATCATCTAGTTCACATGTAGTTAAACATTACCAATCAGCCCCATCATCAGACCTGTTACCAGAGCTGGGTCAATAGCTGCTTTGTGGTGACGGTCACACACATAGACGACAGAGCTTTATTAAGAAGACAATAAGGTCACAGCACTACTACCCCAACGTACAGCGGGCAGAGTCATTCTTACTTTGACTTATTTTGTTTTTTGTGAATTTTATCCTACTGAAATGCAATCCCAAGGCAATGGTTATTTCAGAATGAATATTTCTGTTGAGATGAAGCACAATTAAACAAAAATCACAACAGTGTCCATCTATAGGGGGTATGACTGAGGTTGTACTGTGCATTATGTCATTTTGGCGTGATGAAGCAAGGATAAACACTCATGTCAGGTGAAATCAGGAAGTGGAGCTATCTCTGTTTTCCCACAGGGCCTGCTGTCAGCAGGGCCGGTCATTGAGGAAGTGTTAATGTAAATGATCATAGATGCACAGATAAGGAGAGGGAGGAGGGATTAAAAAGTTGTTACGGTTTTTCGTTCCCTGTTTCTATCTCTTTTATACTCTCACACACTGAGCACGTCACGCACCAGTCGGCTTACTGTATCCATCTCTACTGTACCGTACTTCTTCATAATATCAATAATCCAAAAATGCATTCTAGCTCTATTCAAGTAATAGTAACTGAGTTCTGCTCTGTACAAACTGCAATGCTGTGCTGCTACCTGCAGTCACTTCGCTCTACTGGGGAATTTCAGAGGAACAACAATACCTCATGTAACACCTCAGGAAAGAGTTATCCATCATTGCGATAGCATTGCTGTGGGCCCAGAAAGCCACCAGGAGGAAAAGGAAAACGTTGTGTGATAATGAAATGAAATCTGATGCAAACAAGGACAGGACACAGCAAGTACCATCATTCAAATTTTTCACTATTCAGCCAACAGAAAGTGTGTAACAGTGTTATCGCGTGTAACGATACTGGGTGTGCATAACATGGCAAGCTATTTTAATTTTGCTTTATGATACTGGAAGAAGATACAAATCTGTAATACATGTGTGCTGAACATTACAGGTAGAAGGCCATAGCACCCAGTTGAGATAGTAACTGAACAAGCACTAGCCATTGCTGCGCTGGTTGTTAATAAGTCTCTATTTTACAATAAAGGTGAAAGTCAGCCTTACAGTGTGCTGTGTGTTGTGAAACCCAAAAAGTGAAACCCAACTGAAGGGCAATCAATACAGAGCTATCAGTGGTGAGGCCATTTTTGTGGAGGGAACTTAGATTAGCCAGGCATGGTGCATTACACAGACTGAACCTGCTGAATGACAATGAAATATTGTTCAGTCATTCAGCTAAATGTTTGGTTGTTTGCATCTGAAACGTTTTTCAGTTGCTGTGCAGCTCAACAAAATGTGCAAGCAGTACAGGGAAACACAAACACAGAGTTCAAAGAAAGCAACAATAACAATTATAAGTCAATTTCAACCATCAAATTAATACATGTTATAACAAATTAGATTATTGTACATTTTTATCACTTAGAACTAGCTGAAATCTGATGTATTTATATTAGTCAATACAAAAAATGATTTCTTGGAGGACTGCTGCTGAACAAAGTTTGGACCAAATTAGAAAAAAACAGCTTTTCAAATAGAAATTAAAATTAAACAAGCTTGCCTGACCTCTCAGATAGTTTGAAGGGCATTTTAAAATGTATTTATTGTACTGACAGCTGGTTTACCATCAGTCCGCCTGCAAACACTAGCTGTCCGGTTATTTCCACTGTTTTTCTTTGCTTCCACACAATCACAATGTGTACAGTGTACAATGCCTTCTTTGCCAAATAACCTTCGTCTCTTTCCTCCATTCGATAGGCCGCAAGGAGAGATGTTAAAATAAAGATCATACAGCGGTCACTTGCCTCAGTGTTAAAACTGGCGCACTTGATTCCCACACCGCCCAATGTTGTCAGAGTCTAAACTTAAAATATGACACAAATAAAAGTGTACTTTACCATTGTCATGATTTAGGTCGAGTCTCACAGCTCAAGTCATGAGGAAATGTCTTTGTCTCGGGTCTTGGATGCAAAATGGTTGGGCTGTGAGATGGAAACACAGCGATACCGAGTGAAGGTGAGGAGCAGCTCCAACTCTTGTCGTTTGCATATCGTGTGACAGTCTCACCGGTGTGTTAGTGCAGCCACTGAACGCTTTTGTTTGTTTCTCAGCCACTGGGGTAGCTGATGTGTTTTTTAACTTATGTAGCAGCAACTGGTGCACTGGCAAGGAAAAGTTGAGTCGAATAAAACCACTATAGCCTGATGGAATGACTCAAGATTTATAGATTTTTTTTGTCTAGGAAAAAAGGGGTATTTTTTTAAAAAGTGAATTTCTTATACTGTGAAAAATATATTTATATTAGTAGTAAGTCTTTTGTGCCGGGCCCCTGCCTTACACTGGCTCCCAATTTCCCTACAGTGGCGTGCTAATGGGCCTATAAACCAACTGAATTTGCTATCGTTTGCTGTAATTGCTACAGGCAAATTCATACACCCTATAATAAGAAACCATGAATAAAGCCATCACTAAGTCATCATTAAGTAGGACATAGGACCTGGTACAAGTAACTGTTGGTTTTATTTAAAGTATAAAACACAACATCCAAGCGAGAAAACATCATAAGACACAGGAAGAATAGAAAAAGTGCAAATTTGTGCAGGTAAGATAAAAAAAAAAAAGTCCAATAAAAACACAAACACAAAAAAAACAAGCAAAGATACAAGTGAAATGGATAACAAATCACACAAAAAGGAGGAAAATGGTACAGCAAGAGCAAAATGCATGAAGAACTGAAAACGTGGTAGTGTGTGTGTGTGTGTGTGTGTGTGTGTGTGTGTGTTCAAAGACAGAAAGAGAGAAAGATGGAGTGAAAGAAAACTTCAAGCAGTTATGTTGATCAAACAGGCCCTTAGTCTATATTTGACATAAATTGTAATTATAGTTGTGATCCTATATAACTTAAGGAGAACTGACAGTGTGACAGATGAAATCTAAGTGTACTTTATCAGACTCTCTGGTGTGATGAGTATGAAATTGTTGAAAGTATGAAATCCATCTGAACGTAAACCTTATAAAGTAAGGGAAAGGATACTGGTGTATGGTGATGTATGTATTAATAAATAAAGAATATGGAGTATTAAAGTATGGGTCTTGCTGGGTTTGTTCTCAAGTGTGTGAGATATGGGTGAATCAAACTATATGATAGAGTATTACAAGAGCCTGTTGAAGTTGAGCCTTTAATAAGAAGTTCAGAAGTTAGTTGCCAAGTTTAACTTTCATAGTATCATAATTATAATGACAGCATTAAATAGACTTTAAACTTTAAGTCTATAGTTCAGCCTTTGCACATTAGAATTCATTTGTCAGTGATTTATCAATAGCTATAAAGCGTCACCAGTGGGTTGAGAAAAAGTGTGAAACAGAGAGATTTATTCCAAACATCATTTATTGAAAATGGAGTATGTTTGCCAGATGTGTTTATAATGGCAGTAACAATAAATTATTAAACTCCACGAATCACATCACACATTAAAGCCTCTACAAAACAATACAAAATACACATAAATATTAACTTAATACAAAACTTAAAACCCTATTTCCCCAGAGAGCCTATCAGATAGACCCTAGGAAAGATGAAAGAACAAACCTTGAGTTTGTTAAGGAGTTTAGCCTTGCAGTCAAAAAGCAGTTTGATATAGTACAGACAAAAACCTCCGAGTCATTTCCAATATAAAATCATCACTCAAACAATGTACATCCTAAATGCTGGGCTCAACCCAAACACCTGGTGTGGAGTGGATAAGTGCTCTGGGAGTTTGATGCTGTGAGAACAGATTATTCTTGATCGTCTCTCAACCTGCGTCCATAGTGAATCTGAACGACCTGGACACAGTTTCGTTGAATGGAGTGAAGTCGACAGTTTCCTACTTACACCTGTCTGAAACTATTCACATCTACAAGGGGACAGAGGGACTGCGGAGGGGAGGGGTGTTAGGTACAGGGAAGGTACAGTCTATATCGACTCTGAACCAGCAGATAGTCTTGTGGTGTTGTGGTGTTGGTATTGATAAAACTAGTGAATTCAACACAGCCTTTATATCTAGATGATGAGTCTGTAACACATTTCCTGTATAAACTTTAAAAAATGCCCTTTGGGGTAGCTGAAACATTCCTATCCCTATTCCTTATTGTGCAAAGTAAATGTTGAGTGGAGTGTGCGTCCCGTTAAAAGTGCTACTGACCTGATCTCTGCCGTCGTGTTTTCATTCCATAAACCAGCGTGAAGATAATAATGCCAATCAATATGCCTCTCACACGTGACATTTCTGAACTTTCCTATCATTTCCCTGTAGGGTTTCTGACTGAACGTTCAGTTTGGTGATGATCTGCCCTTCACGCTGGGTGTGACATGGAGAACGGCGTGAAGTAGAGACTCACATGTAAAATTGAACCAGAAATATAATCAAGACCCCTCTAGACACAGGCACAGGAGGAGAAGAAAGAGCTTAGATGAAGGGCAGTGTTCTGAGTTTCTGTCCGTACTCGAGAGTTACACCAAGCGTGAAAACACACGACTGAGGTGGTTCTTGTGCGTCACGGTAGCAGAGGTCTTCCTGGCTGTGTTTCAGAACTCCGTCAGTTTAGTCGGTGGATTTAGATCAACAGCAAAGAATCCTACGGTGCTCTCTGTATATCTGCTCATCAGTAAAATTGTCTGTGTTTTGTTGTATTACACATTCTATCTACGGGTACGTTCATCCAACAGTGTCTTTTTTTGGATCTCATGCTTCTTCTTAGATGCCCTGATTCGCCTTCATCTTGCCGTTGATCCAGTCAATGTAACGCGTGACGCGGGTGTACACCCCAGGCTTGTCCTTCTTCCCGCAGCCATCGCCCCAGCTGATCACACCCATCAGAGTCATTCTGTCATTGCTTCGGCAGACAAGAGGGCCACCAGAGTCTCCCTGCACATGAAGTTAAAAGAAATGAAATGGTAAGAGAGAGAAAAAAGCGATAGATTGAGTCGTGTGTACAGCCAGACAAATAGAAAGCTCTATGCCATCGCCGCTACTTTTACAATGTGGTGCAGTACAGATGTCAGGTGTTCTCACCTTGCAGGCATCATCCAGGCCCCGGGTGTCCCCTGCGCACAGCATGTTGGTGGTAACTGTGCGTCCAGAGAGCACATCGGGGACGCAACGCTCCTGGGGCCACAGGCGAACGTGACCTCTCTTAACACGCTCCGAGTACTCTGCAGAAACTGTGGAGAGAGCGGGCGTTTAAATCAATGTTCATCATCCTCTTCCTTCCATCACAAGAGAAGATAGGATGGATAGAGGGTGTGAGAGATCAGCTGATTGGAAATACTTGTGTTACATACTGCCCTCTGCTGGTCAGTCAAATAAGTGTAATGAAAATGCTCAGCCGTGCACAGCAGAGATTGCATTTGAATGGCATACATTTGAATTTGTCATGCTCATATTGAACCATTGATTTAAAAAATGTTTTTTTGAATTTTTTTGATTAAAAAATTGAATTTGTAATGGAGGAGGTGGCTGCCTGAATTTGAAAATATAAGAGTTATATACAATAACAATAATTTTTAATCCATTGCATTCTGTTTCAAATTGTTCCTTACAAATTCAATTTTTGAATTAATTTTTTCAACAAATTCATTTTTTAAAATTCAGCGGTTCAGTTTGAGCGTGACAAATTCAAATTCATTCATTCATTCATGCAATTCAAATATAATCCCTACTGGCACTGATCTCTTTCCATAAGAATGAGGTGGATTACATTCTGTGTCTTTCCCATAGCCAGAGATCTCGCACTCAGTCCAGTCAGGCAGCACCAGCCCTGGTTCAGGCAGACATGCCGGTAGAACCTCTGGAGAGTTCACTGCACAGATGCCAATGTCAGTCTTCAACTTCAAAAGGGCTGAAAGTGGAACGTGACCAGAGGAAAGTTAGGGTAACACATGGGGAAAAGTGGGATGAAGACTGAGAAAATATTGAAAGTTTTAAGAAGCCTTTACTGCACAATTAAGGTTCCATATATCAAACATATATACAGAAGATTTAATGAACAATTGTTGTCAATTGAAATGTTTACTCACCTATGTCATTGTCAAAGGTGTCGTTGTCAAATTTCTTATGGATCCAGTACTTCTCAACTTCAAATATCTGCTCACTGGTAGAATTCTGCTTACGAAACGTTCTACCCAGAACCACCTGCAAGTGCTCCGCTTCATCCCTGAGAACGACATGGGATATGTTTGTATGTTTGATTCATGTTAAAGGATAATATCAGTGTGTTTTGAAGTTTGTGCCAATCATATAGGTTGCCGCTCTGCACACAAAAAAAGAGTGAAAGTTAAAAAATCGAATTGCATAGGACATGCATTGCAAAAGGAATGGGGGAAAAATAAACTAGTAGATAGACGTAAATGGGCTACAACACTAAATTACGCCGGTATTGTCCTTAACCTTTATTTGTGTGTGTATTGCGTGTGCACAGTATGTGCATAGGTGAGCATGAGTATGTGTGCAGTACCTACCTGTCCTCAAAGCAGTGTGCAGCAGATAAGACCCAACAGGAGTCAATGAGGATTCCTCCACATCGGTGAAAGTGTTTTTTGTGACGGCGCTGGTAAACATTAATGGCTGCCTGCCAGGGCTGCTCTGTGATGTCGCTCTCTCGGCCCCCAAACATACGGAACGAGGGCCGACCCAGGGAGTTGTCTGAACGCTGGCCACATGTTGCTACAGAGAAGGGCAGGTTGCAGTATGATGGTTAATGAATGGATGCCTTTACTGTACAACAGGAAACAGCGGAAGAAAAGAATACAGACAGAAATGGGACTGTTGGGCAGCCTCATGGAGAAATTCTTGGTTAAAGTTGGAAGTGATTTTAAATAGATGTCCTACCTCTGTTGTTGCTGTTAGAGGTGGGGGCTCGAGGTCCGAGAGTGGTGATAGTAGTTGGACGCCTCGCTGAAAAAGAGGCAATCATTTTTATTACCATGACAACACATCACAGTCCAGAAGATTTCAGTCATTCCACTTCTGACAGATAATTGACTTATAGTGTCAAACCATAGCGATCTCACTGCCAAGCATCAGCATCATCAAAGTGAAAGATTTTGCTGTGATGTAATTATGGAAACAAGGATGCTCACAGCATTTGGTGATGTCACACAGCTCCCAGGTCAGCTGCATGTTCTTGTAGATGTGACACCACGGACCTGCATCACTGTCTGGATTCCTATCGGATGAAGAAAAGGGACGTGGGGGGTGAGCTTCTGATACAAATCCAAGTTATTCTGAATTTTCTGAGTGGGCATGCATGTGTGTGTGTGGATTTGTGTGTGTGTCACTATTATATATTCTATGTGTTGGAGTGTGTACCTGCAGAAGCTATGGCTGCCCAGCCCCAGTTCTAGGGCATCAGATCTCCATGCATTGTAGAGTTTGCGCTTGACAAGAGGGGAGTCCCATGCGAGACAGCGAGAGCCACTCTTAGTGACAGTTGTTGTACCTCTGTAAGACTGGCCAGAGCCCAGCACACACTCTTGGTGCTTATCTGGGCCAAAACACACAGAGAAACAGAGAGGTCTAAGCATTTAAAATATTGAATAAAAATGTCACGCACAGGGGGGAGAACTATTTCAGTACAAGAATCACTAAATGGGTTGTTTTATAAAGTCATGCCATCGAATTTGAATTGATAGAACGGTCATTCCCATTCAAATCTACACTCTTGAATGGTCATTTGGCTGGTACACTTACAATGGCTGCCATAGAATGTTTGATAATGTTGTCATGGAAATAGTGTTGGTGCACGAGATGCGTTACCATGGTAATGTCATCATTTGGATGTGGCAGATGTGATGAACATTCTAGCTTTCTGAGTCTCAACATTATCAGAATTCTACAGAAGCAATGTTAGATATACTACTACTACTAATTCTCTTTTTGTTGGATATGTCAGGTACAACAAAGCAAATTACCATGATACACTAGGAAGTGTATCACGTTCTGTGAGCCTTACCTTCTGGACACTTGGGCAAGGTACAAAACTCCCAGGTGACCTGAGTGCCTTTATAGATGTAACACCAGGGAATAGAGTCATTGTCAGGGTTCCTGAGAGGGAGAGGCAAGAATGAAGATGAGAAACAAGGACGATTTGCAGTTCATTCTTAGGAAAGCCCTAGCTATTTGATGTCTTAAAATGAATAGACTGATAGTGTACCGGCAGAAGTTCTGATTGCCCAGTCCAAGACTGATGGCGTCAGGTCTTTTGGCTGTAAACTTCTTTCCCCTCAGAGATGTAGAGTTCCAGTTGATACACTCAGCTCCTGAATGGCTGATACTCCAAGTACCACGGTACCCTCGGCCCTGCCCCACAACACACTTCTCATTGGTGTCTATGGGGGAAACAGCAGAATTATAGTATAGTATATATAAATGATGTTTCATACTAATTTTGACAAAATAAACACATTTTGTTTTATGGTTCTGGAAAGACCTATGTCATTCAAAATATTAGTAAAACATACGTTTTTTGCACAATTAAGTTTGAATTAAATGAGTGTATTTTTAATAACACTTTTCAGGGCAAGTTTTATTGTAATGGCAGTGATGCAATAATTGTTCAATTTGTGGTTTCAACTAATGACCAAACATAAACTATAATGATCAGAAATGAAATCACATTTATTGAGTCTGGCTTCTCTCAACTCGTTACCCTTTAGCTGTAATCACTTGGCTGTGAGCATGGGGTTAGAATAATTATTGTTCTGGGTGGGTGGGGTGTCCAAAAGTCTCAAAAAGTAGTTCACAGAAACAAAAACATTCCTTTCCCAGAATTTTTTTCCATTGTTTATGATCCTTTCTCTTTTCCCTCAAAACCACAAGTTCATAACACCTATGAGTCACACAGTGAGTCCGTCGCCCTCTCTATAGTCACTAACAAGTTTGTAGGAAATTTTAATCAGTGGTGTGTCACCGTTCACCCTGCTGTGGAGATGGCTGGATTTAGTCCTGCATTATCGTCAACGGCATCCAAGTTAGACGCAGGGAAATGTGAGACACACTTTACATCAAGCGTTGTAGCCACGGCTTACCAGTTGTGGAACAACTGACAGGGGGAGGGTTTAGTCCAATATCCAAGTCAAATAATACTTTTAAGAGTTTTTTGAGTACTTACTTATCTCACACTGAGGCCCAGTGAAGCCTGGGGGACACTGGCAAAGGTAGTCTGACGAGTAGACGGCCTCCTTACAGGTCCCTCCATTATAGCACCGAGACACATAGCAGTCTGGAGGGGGCAGATAGTGAACCGGTCAGTTATTTTTTATTTTTACACTATTTCAGCTCAAATAATAATCTTACCATAGGTGCTTTCTAACAAACTAATCAGTGTCTTCATTAGCCTACCTTTCAAAATATAATGTCATGCCACTTTTGGTTTATCAAAACTGGTTCTGTGTGACTGCCACACCATCAACAACCCAGTATTTTCTTTATTATTTTAAAATTTCTTAAAGGCTAATGTTCAAAATAACAGCAACCCACTCACTTCTAGTGGTATGAGCTCACAGACCATGCAGTTTGGCAGGCTGAAATGTGGTTGTAATTTGTCTGAGGGAGGGGCCTTGATGCCTCACAGAATTCGTCAATGGGGGTGAAAGTGCGTACAAGAGATGGTCTGGCAAGAGTATTTAAAACAAATGAAGACTAAACTACACCCACTCAAAAGCACAGAAACCCAACGGCTCTTTATCTTGGCGTACTGAAATAACGGGGAATGGGACACATGAGGGAGACGAGGTCAACAAAAAGTATAATAATCTCAGAAAGTTACAGAAGACAGTCGATAAGGTAAGGGCAGGCACATAAACAGACAAACAGACAAATAGACAAGCAGAAAAAGGGCAAGGGCATTCATTGCAAGGACAAAATATGAGGAGGTAGACAAGGAAAAAGACAGTAGACAGTGGGAAGACAAGTAGGTCAACTGACGTGCATGTGTGTGTCTGTGTGTCTATGTCTCACTCACTGATGACAGGTACATAATGACAGCGCTCGCGTCCTCTTAATGCGCAGCGGCAGTACTCCACACGCTGTCCCCTCCATCGCAGCCACGTGTCCCCATAACTACGCACTGCTGACGTCTGACTATCCATGCAACGCGCTGAGAAAATGCATGAACACACACACACACACGAACAATTAAAAAGATAGGCTAACGAAGAGTCACATACAAGAAGATACACGCACACATAATCATTATTAGATGTAACAGAGGTAACAAGAATAAAGGTAATGGGTACCAAAGCAGAGAGGGGGATACAGACACATGAAGGAAAATGGGGAATTAACAGAATGGTGATGATATTAGTGAAGGTGAAGAGATGTGTGATGGGGCTCACAGGAGGTGTCAAAAGAGGATGGGGACTTGTCGACACGTATAATCAAAACGGTCCGTCTAGGTGGCTGCCGGTCTGGCTCACCTCTGTAAAAGCGAGTCCCTCTCCTAGTGCGTAGGAGCTCAACCTGGAAGAGAGGAGACACATTTAGCATGGCCGGTGACTCACAGTGCAGCAGCACACGGGAGCGCCAAATAGCTGCCAGTGAACAAATATTGATAATGAGTGACATTATTTAGTTAGTGTGTGAGAAGTACAGGCCACTTGGCGAAAGGTATTTCATCTTAAAAATATTGTGATCTTGGAGGAGTGGGTGCAATACTTACATTGTCCGCTAGGCAGCAGCAGAGAGCAGACAGGAGTAATAATAGTCCTAATGTTCTGGCCATAGCAGGACTTCAACCTGCTGGAAATTCAAAAAAAAAAAAAAAACAATATGAGAGAATGAAGAAGTGAAAATTCCTGAAGCAGTGAAACAGTTTGGATGAATGTTAGCTGATGATTAGAGTAGCAGTGTCTGAAAAAACAAAATCAAACCCAAGAAGGGATTTCATATATATCTTTATTTAAGGTATGTATCAGTGGAAATGTCTTATTGTGAATATCATCAGTACCAAGCCAGCAAGGAAAAGAACTGCAGGAAAAAGGCCAGCAAGGGACACTTCTTATTCTTGTCCCGTCTTTCAATGTTTCTCTGTGAAACTTCCTTCCTCTATCCCTACGCCTTACACTAACTCTTCCTTTGGGCAAGAGAGACGCTAGGGGAGGAAAGGGTGGGTAAGGTGGGATGCATGTGGGAAACGGGTCTTTTCTAGTTCCTTGAAGTTGCGTTGATTTCCTGTGGGCTTTGTGGGGACTGACGGGAAGTTATAAAAGCCGCATGTTACGGGCCAGTCTGATCGGATCATCATAGTGAACGAGTTCAACAAGTTTGCATTGGAGTTTGAGAGGTCTTGGATGATGCTAAACCTGTAAGCCTGCCCTCTAGTAGAGTGATCTGCAAACAACAAAGTAATGATGCTCCGTGACTACTGTCTTTTTCACAATTTCCTGATTCATTTTTCAATCTATCTATCAGAAATGCTGTATCTCTTTCCTGTTTGAATAGACAGGAAGCAGACCATCTTGACTTACTATTTGAAAAAAGAAAAACTGACCACCACATCAAACAGATGCCATAAGCAAAACCATTTGAAGCCCTAGAGCAGGGAGCAGAGCACGCAAAACGTTTCTGCACCATCTTGACAAAATTCCATCTTTAAAAGAGCAAAGCAGCAGATGTAGGCGGATAAAATGACTCAGTACTGTAAAAAGGAAGAGGAGAAAAAGAGGTCAAGCCTGAAGAAACAAAGAGTAGATGGACTCATCTGTCCTTCTCTAAATTCTAGGAAAGATGTTTTGATAGCAGACTTGCTCCTCTTCTCTGTTTAAAAGGAGTCAACATTGTGTAGTAAAG
>OOFE01049842.1:0-12082 GCA_900323365.1 Monocentris japonica
CAAGAAGATCTATACCTCACTCTGCACTTTGACACTACATTTAACAACGCCCAGCGTTGGGACGGAGGGAGGTGGATGACGATGATGAGGAGGAGGAGGGAGGATCCGTGTTCCGTTGAGGTAATATAGCTTTAATGATCCAGTGGGGCACTATGGAGTTGGAGCGTTAGCAGGCGTGCATAGGGCAAAACAGGTTCACGGGAGGTTATACGACTCCATGTAAGGAGTTAATTAACATTTCACCATTCGTAACAGCCCAACAGGCTTGTTTGGGAAGTAGTTGAAAGAAATTCAGTCGTTCACTTTGTCAATATTGGATGATTAAACATTGAGAAACGCCGGAACAAATATGGTTTAATGAATGAAACAAGGCAAAGTCAAATGCTTTTTATTAAAGACAGTGTACTGTTTAATTTGCAGCTGAAAGCTTTTTCGTTATTCAATTCAATGAAATGCTTTTTTTTACGGATATATATATGCTAGCACATTGAGTGATAAATGAAGTGCACCGTGAGTTGCATAATGGAGTTTCCTATCTGGCTACTCGCACACAATGATGCACCTAACTTCATATAGGAAAGACTGAATTGCCCTCACGCACAATGGACACATTCCTTTTGATTCGGCTCTCTCTGTATTCAAACTGTGGCCGGGACTTGTTAGGGGGAGCAGATTTAATCAAATTGAAAATTTCTTGTGAGAAATTCATGTCAGTGACTACAGCGGGGCTTGTCATCTGGGGTTAAAACAGAAAAAGTGTTGGGATTAGCTCAAATCTATGCATTAAAGGTGCGGTTGACAAGATAATTTTCAATGGAGTTATCGCTAGAAAAGTTAGCATAAATGACGTAGGATGGGAACCTGAATCACCGCAACACCAAATACCTCAAAATAATATCTTTTTATCCGTTTTAGATATACTGCCATGTGTATATTATTGTCGTGCAGAACTGAGCGAGTTGAATGAGAAATCGAACATTAAGCAACGTGAGGCACTTCGACAACTATTTATGGATAATTGTGGGTTGGTGACAGGTTGCGGATAACAAGCTGGTTCAGGGGTGCACAAAGCCACCGCTAGCTGTGATGTATAACAAGAAACAAACAGGAGGTGCACAGCGTGCTGTAAAACTGAATAGAAATGTGCATAATGGCACGTTTCCGTCCCCCTTTTTTTGCATATGCTGGTTTTTGTAGTTGTGAATTTATGCAACATTTTCCACGAGCCCCCCGGAGACTTTTACAATTATCACATAAGTACAATGCAAACCAAATTGTAGCTGCTTTTCAGTTTTTTAGCTCAAAGATGCTAAGAATATCCCTTCAATCATCCATGCTCAGAAGTCCGCGCACTTCCTGTGTTGATGGTGGAGAGAAGCATAAACCAGCTATATTCTACACACACACACATGCACGCAAACACACACTGAATACTTTTGTGATACCAATTTCAGAACCCTGAAATAGTGTTTTGGTTATGTATTTGGTTACTTCATTTTTAGTCTTCCTTCGATAGCGCTACACGAGTCCAATGTAGATTTGTATATATGATATATATTTTATAATTGGTTTATTTATCATGTATGTATGTTTATTTATCATGTGTGTATCTCTGTTTATTTTACTAGAATCCTGTCTCTATTTTTTTTATCATTGTATGGACGCAGGGCCACCCTGAAAAAGAGGCTTTGGTCTCAGTGAGGAAATAAAGGATAAATTAAAAAAAAAAAAAAATGAGGCATACATTACGCTTGTAATTTGACATTCCTGCCACTCAGAGTGAAATATTAACCATTGCATGTGAATGAAGCAGCATTTCTTCGTCATAAGTTACGCTCCCAAGATGCTAAATCAATGCTAATCTGATATTTGGAAACACGAAATGAAACATCGTCTTGTCATCAGTGTCAATGAGGCTCGAATTAGGGCACCGTTTTGGATGATGATGCTACTGAATGGAGCTCAGTGAAACCATCTGATTTTGCCTTTAAATTGTGTCTCTCTAAGCCTTCAGTTAGAGAAGCAGGCATGTGACCAGAAAATGGCCGGTTGGAATCCCAGAAAAATGTGAGCTATCATGGTGCCTTTGAGCAAGCATGTTGAAGTGCGCTCAGCTCAGTTGATTTTCCTCGGGTAAATAAAGGTTAAGTGTGAAGTGCACTGAGCCATATCTCTCATCCTACACACACACACCACACACACCACACACTCACCACACACTGGTGATAATGGTCAGGGTTCAGTGCTCATTTCACACCCATCAAAGTGGCATTTTAGCAGTCCCCGCATCGCACTCTCCCCGCTCTCTCTCTGTGACGAAATGGCGATTGTGCTCACAGCGTTGGTGTTCTCTCAGCACAATTGAGAAGCTAATAAAAACATTTGTTTCTGTGTATGAATCCTTGCATTAATCGGGCACTCCCTGTGCCCAGCCTTGAACAGGAGAAGTGCCCTCAAAATGCATGACATCAAATATTTGTCAGGGTTCAGCTACCCTGCCGTATGCATGAAATATGTGCAAAGGAATTACTCTACCTGTGCACAAGAAGAGTGATTTGCACATTTAGTCTATCAAATAATATATAATACAATAGAAATTCAAAACTTTTATGTGAAAGCATAAAATTCCAATAACACATAAATCTAGTTTGTAGATGTATCACCTCCCCATCTTCCTTTACTCACTTTGGCTATGATATCTCATTGGCAAAAAAACATTTCATAATATATATTGTTCACGTTTCATCTTTAGGCAATAGCGGGCCATTTTGAATACATTTTCTCTCCGTAACGGCTCTAATTTTACCTCTGTTGCTAGCAGAGCCATTCCTTTTAATAGATCTTAATGCAATTTGAGGATCGTGGGGTGTTTTCACATCACACGCCACTTATGGAAGTCAATGCATTTGATTTCATCATCCTCATCGTCCCTCCATCACCGGATGGAAAAGTGCAGGCGGTGCACTTTTTTTCCCTGTCCAACTTCTTCTGACTGGTAAAATTAGAAGAGAGAGCGTGCTGATAACAGGAGTTTGCTTTTTTTATAGCCGCTGTATACTCTCAAACATAGTGTGCTCAAAAAAAGTCCGGATTTTTTGTGGTTAAACCATTAATCAGCCGTTTTGAGCCGTGGCATCCAGGTCCTTCCCCCACCACAATGAGTAACGGCCCGGGCTCCGGTCTTCTTCTTCTTCTTCTTCCTCTGCTGAGTAAAGCAGGCTCTGCTAAGAGCAGCCAATTAAAAGCAATGCCTGTTTAATCACCGCAAAATGGGCAACAAAAGGTGTTTAAAAAGTGCTGCTCACACAGAATCCAGTCAATTAGAGGACAACCTTCCTGGGAGAACTCACTTTCTATTTTAGGTTAATGCATCAAGTCCCTCTGCACGTGTACACACACTTTTTTCTCTCTCTCGCACACAGACAGTCTCTTGTGCTCACCAAATGCTGATGCGGGACTTTTGCGGTTCATTTAAAGCGTCGCTAAGGAGTCAAAGGTCCAGCCATCACTTTCATTATGAGAGACACTACACACACACACACTGACAGATACACAGCCAGCCACGCAGAATTAACAGTATGCACATAATTAACTGAAGTTCCACTCTGCGCTAATCTGACAGATGCTCGCTGTCACACCAATGAGGCTGCACTCAATTTACAATTTTGAGTTCTTCCTTGCCAACGCTTTTATCGTATACGCATCGGCATTCCTTCACTTTCTTCCTGTCGTTCTCCCTGCTCCTCCTCTTCCCTCTCTCCCATCTCGCGGTCTTGCTTTTACTCTCCGACTTCTCTTTTTTTGATCAGTTGCTCCTTCCCTCTATCTTTTCCCCCTTTCTTTCTTCTCGCTGTTTGTCTTCTTTGCAGCCGCTCTACCAGCCGCTTTGGAACCCACGAGATTCCTGGTGTTCCTGTTCGCTGAACTTGCATTGTTACCGAAAATGAGTTGCACCGGCCGGCGTGGTGGGATGTCAAGTCAGCCACCACGGCCTTGGTGGTTTCGATAGACACAAGGTTCCATCTTGGGCTTCACCAAAACACACTGGAAGTGATTTTCCATCGGCGTTTTCATGCCTTCGGCCATCTGCCATCGCAACAATCTCTTGAGCTAAAATTTGGGAAAACTTTTGCCGGTAAGTTGTGTCTGCAGGCCTGGCAGGTGGCGCTTTCCAGAGTTCTACCGTCGTTCTTCTGTCGGAGACGGCAAAACATCCGGTTCGCCATCTGCACCTTGAATGCAGCAGACTGATGAACAACAGTGAGCGGTCAGCACAGCCCTTTATTTCAGACTGAGGTCATCGAGCAGCAAGGAGGTAGAATGCTATGCTTACCCAGCAAAGGACATGAAGGAGGTTTACATCCAAAATTGTCTTATAGAAGTTATTATGTATCGTATCAGAAAGGCAGGAACAGCTGTTTTCAAAAGAAAAATTTTATGCTCCCTTGAGAAACTTTTTTTTGTTGATAAAGTACAGATGAAAACTTGGCATGATCAGCCCAACAAAGGTTCAGTTTCGTTACTCAACAGCCAAATGTGCTGTTCCCTCCCCGGGATCAATAAAATATCTATCTATCTATCTATGGAATGAATAAGTGTCTGTCATGGCTGTATGGGCATTAGTTGGTGGATTAGAACATTGCCGAGTGCATCTTCGTCTTTGGACAGCATGAAATATGGTCGACATCAGCAGGCAACAAAGAACAATAACAACTTGAGCAAAATGAATCAATTCGTGAAAGACTCTTCCCATTTTTCTCGCAGATGTGTTGTCTGGCATTGTGGAAATTTTTTCTGCAACATTTCGAAAGTTTGCTTAAAATTTGCTTATAAAACAGATGCTTGTTGGGAAAGAGTTTGACGTGTAGCTTTTTTGAGTATTTTCTCAGCCCGTCGTACTCCAAATGCAGGTCTCATGTTCTCAGATATTTAGAGTCTTTTCAGCCTGTACTGTATGCAAAACTCTTTTGGTAGTCAGCCGATATGATACCAGCCCTTGCATCAAGAGTCAAGAGTTCAGACAATAAATTTAAAGTAAACAGAGCCAATAGTGGAACAACAGGGCCTTAAACTACCTAACAAGTAAATTTTTCACCACCACTTCAGGATAACTTTTCATGAACTCAAGTCCACTCGAGAAACTAAAGACTTATGCTTCTACACAGCGTAGCACAGACTCTCCTGCTTGGATCCAATGTTACAAAAAAAAGAGCGAAGACAGTCGAGGTCCCCTGTTACGTCACCCATTTTATTAATCTTTGGCCACCTGCACTCTGGGTCACGTTCTCCTCAAAGGCAAAATAAAGTCTGTTGGAGAAAATTATGAAGACCCAATGATTTCCAATAGCGTGGTAAGGTCATCTGTGCTTAATTTAGAGTGCGATAGGCGTATGGAAAATCTATGATGTGCATAATCACCTTCCCAGGCTCCGACGCCTCGGGGACCCCGAGCGCTGTCCATTGATCACGGCGGCAGCGTCCTCTAAAAACACAGACATCAACATCCAACGAGGAGCAGGGGGACGTGGAGGACTCGTGGCAGGGCAGATTAGCGCTGGAAAACTGACGAACGCTCTCCCCTTTGATTCATTTCATCAATTAATTTCATCCATTACCTGGCGATGGCGAAGGAAGAGGCAGAACCACGACAGAGCGGGAGCATCAGATTACCACTAATTACGTATATGGGCTATGTATGGTTGTTGATTAATCCGAAATTTGATGAGTTATGGCCGCTAATTGCCTAGCGAGGAAGGCTCTGTTTGGAAATATAAGGTGATCAGTGTTGGATAAGGATTTTTTTCTTCTTCTTCTAGAATAAATGAGTCATTTAGCCAAGGCGTGTAATCACAGGATTAGCATAGTAGATAAACTAAATGGATGGTACTGACTTGAACCCAAAGGCTTTGTCTTCCTCTATCTTCCCTACCTGATACACACAAACACTTTTAAAAAATGCACTTATCAAGTCCCTGTCCCTTTACCCTAGGGTTCGTATCCCCCTGGACTCCTTTAAACGTGGTGCAAGAGATTGTGACATCATATCCTGTCTTTGAAGGGCAGGGAGGACAGCGTTGTGTTTATGATCCGGTACGATTTGATCACTCAGATGAATCCCGGGGAGCTTCTCTCTACATGCCGAACCCCCCCACTACCCTATCCTCTCTCTTTCTCTCTACTAGGGTTAGACCGATATATGGGGTCGATATTGTCCTTTTATTTAAAATTAGATGTTGGCCAGCCAGTGCCACCCTTAACCTGAATTGATGCTAATGCGACATTTTGCAAAGTATGCACAAGTTTTACACAAGTTTTATTATTAGTAGTATTAGTGTTAGTAGTAGTATCCAGGGTTTCAGTGGAGCGTTTTAGCGTCTCATGATGGTCTAAATGCTGCTTCAGAGGCTTTTCCACCCTGACAAGAATACAATTCCAGAGGAAACAATGGATACTTGTCATTTTTGGTGTGATGTAAAGATCCAATCCACTCACAGATTTTCTCATTTGAACTCCCCACGAAACATCTCTCTCTCTCTCGTCATTCTCTTTATCATCTCACTTATCATGTCAGAGATATGATAGAGATATAAAAAACAATAGTCACAGAGATATTAAAAGTAGCAGAGTGGTAAATACAAAGGAGATATAAACTGTGACCTCCGGTTGGTGATTATCAGTAGGCCAACAACGGCCAATAGAAACAAAATTCGACAAAACAAACAAAAACATAAAACGCATCACTTCCTGTGTGCTAGAGGATTTTTCCCAGGAAAGACCTACCTGATACCTTGTAGAAAAGCTGTCATGAACTGGCTGTAGGTTAAATGGGATTGTTAGAGAGTATCAAAACAGACATTTATTCATAAGGAAATACCACACATTGTTGCTTTAAATTATAGTAACATCACTATGCCTCAGATTGCTTGGGGACCCCCTGGAACCCCCTCAGTGACCCTTGGAGGTCCCTGCATCCCACTTTGAGAGCAGCTGAGCTAAAGCTCTGTGCATGCAAAACTACATTAAAACTCACAGTAAACAGTGAAATACTTTGGTCCATGTGTGTGTCGGTTATCCAGGGTGAGGAGGAGAAGGCGTCTGTGTCCAGACACCGGTGAGCACCCAGCCATTAAATGGCCATGACGGCTCACTGACCTGCTGGCCAAACAAACCACACAGAAAATGATCAGAAAGCGTCTGGGGGCTGAAGAGGTGCAATGAAGAGATAGGGTGAAGTTGGGGGTTTAGGCGGTGGCGACTTGCAACAGAGGAAACATGACACTTGCTGTTGGCCATGGGCCAGGAAACATCGAGAGAGTATGACAGAGACCTGGACGGGGCAGGAAAAAGCATAATGGGGGAGAAATATGTCAAGTTTGCTGTTACACAGAATCGCAGCAGATAAGCAAACGCATAAACAACCCTGGGCCTCTTGCAGAGAAAGGAAATGGCTGAGCAAACGTTGTCTCTCAAACGGTGACATAAGACATTGTGCTGTAGAGCTTTGCGGGTCCAGTGCCTTGTGGCCGGGAGCCAAGGGGCATCAGCGGAGCTTGTTAGGGAGACTGTGGAGGGTGGCAGCCAAAGCGCTGGCTGTGTTTGCCTGGCTAATATGTAGAGGTTTCAGTGCCAAGAAGGGGTTTCGCTACTGTGGCCATCGCCCCGTCTCAAATCAAGCCAACAGAGCTGGAGGAGACATCGGTGCCAAAGGGTCTATGTTAATGTGGCAAATATCAGCCTGGTCAATGTTAGTCCAGCTGCTATGAAGAGCCTTAGGACTAGAGGGCGAGTAGACCATGACTAACTGTTGGGGTGAGATCCAAGCACTAGTAGAAGTTAATAATAGGAATTAGTGCCAAAGAGCTCTGAAAAGAGTTCTTTAATGTCAGTAATACTAGCAGATTGTAGTTGATCGAATAGCTCCACGGCCGATGACCCGATGTCTGACTTCCCAGAGAAATTATATTTTCAGTTAAATTGTAAGGGCTTTTATATGCTGGTTCCATTACCCTACTGGCCCATGAAACCCATTCAAAAGCCAATGTGAATAAAAAAAAAAAACAATAATGGATAGCCTCAAACTCAAAATAATCATTTCAGACAGAGAATTTTTCGTTTTCGTCCAATGTCAGTTTGGTCCATATCTTGGCGTAACCATGGTAGTCTAGCCTTGTCTAGTCCAAAAAAATCCTCTCTATACTTTATGAGGTCAGACATCCATCCAAACCAGAACCACGTCATCTAATAAATGAGTATTTTATGTAAGTTGAGCAGTAAAGGCAATCCTTGGAGGTGCTGTGTTCATGCGAGCATATTGGTTAGTCCTGTTGCTTTTATTAAAAATGTTAATTATCGGACAATATTTTGCACCTTTGCAGCTGTCATTCTTGTTCATACAGTGCTTTGATGTTCAACATGAACATTGGATTTGATGCGTGTGAATAATTTTCCACGCGCATCCCTACCGCTCGTCATATGTACGTCCTTTAAAATTGACAGTTCACACCTCATTTGCTTGTTCCCCCATCTGTCAGTTCACATTTGACAAGTACATTGTTATTCGAGTTGCCTGCCACCTGTTTGATTTGCGTAGTGGTTGGATCTGTGCGCTTAAAGGAAAAAAATCCACCATCTGATACTCTTACGCTGTTAGATATCATCAGTCTATGATGCTCGATGCGTTCCAGGAGTTATTGTGATGAAGTGTTGTTTTTGGTGTACCCACTTTCCCTCGACCTGTCATGTCTACTTGAGTGCCAACATTTCCTGGCAACAACCCTTACTCAAAATGCAACATGTGTTGTGGTTGCATTGCATTCTGGTCTATTAATGCTGCTGTCAATGGAAAAATTGATTGACACCAAAACCAAACATTTACCTTGATGTTTTAGATAGCTGATCGCCATGTTTGGTCAGTTATCTGCGTAATCAGAAAAATACACCACCAAACAACAAAATGGACCCAGGAACGCAAAGTAAATTGCCAGTGCTAAAGTGTTTTTATTGATACGTTGCATTTACACTTTGCTACTAATGTGGCCAAATGCATCTCTGACCACCTCGGGAGCTGGTTTGGGTGATCAGATCTTCAGTGCGCCTTAGGTGTATTTGGATTTTATGTGTTTTTGCTCTGTTTGATTACAAACTGATAACCCAGCATGCATGCATGCTAATGCTAGGTCTAAGGCAGGTCTTAGAGTTGCCATTAACTATTAGTAGCTTGAAGGCTACATTGTGACTCATGTTGTTTTTGCAATGGGGTCTAGAGTCAGTGGCTGTAACCCTTCTGTATTAAAAAGCTAATAACAATGTGCTAGTTTGCTAATATTCTCAAGCTTGGTGTCAAAGGGGACTAGTCTCCTGTAGCTAGCGTAGGAAATTGGAAAGCCAAGCAGGAGGGGCCACCAACAAGTCAGTGAGCAGACAGGAGAGGTTGGAGCCAAAAAGCAAAGCTAATGTGACTCGTTGCGGTAAAATGGTAGCCAAAGGGCCATGTTAAGGCTAACAGGAATGTGTGTGTTTGTGTGTGTGTGTGTGCCTGCTCATGTGTGCAACCTTGCAGCACAGTGGCACATCACGGTGAAGGGTTGTTTGCAGTCTGTGTATCCATACGGTGAGGAGAAAGAAACAGACAGTCGCCCTCCACCAACCACCACATACCCCCCGATCCAAGCTGTCTGTCATCCCCAGCCAGGAGAAGAGAGAGGGAAGGGAATGGAGATGGAAGGGTAGTTATAGTTTGCGTGCACAAATGGTTGGACTACACTGTGAAAAGAGACAAAAAAGATTGTGGATGTAAATTGTGGATTGTTTTTCAAAAAACAAACAAACACAAGGCCATCAAAACTCAACAAGGAGGAGAATGGTACAAAAACAAGAAAATGCTTAAAGGTGCTAATTGTAGCATTTTTGGATTGATTTGGCGGGAAATCTGCTGGATTGCTTTACGGCACAAAACAGGCAAAGGGCACTGTTCTTCCGGCACTCACGGAGCTAAAGCTATCAGTTTCTGGTGACGGTGGTGGAAGGAGTGGAAATGACATGTTTATTCATGCAACCCTTGGACCAAAGATGCGAAGATTTTCTACAACAAGAAGCAAAAGCGTTTATGGGAAACGTGGTCTTAATTTTGAGAAATTATAGCGCTGACATTACCACTGACACAAGCTCATCAATCATCTCGACCACGGCCTCATTTGTTTACTGTAATTAATTATACCAAGGTACCACAATAAATTTAACAATGATTTATTGATGTTTAAAAATGTTTCACATAGCACCTTTAAATAACATGTAATTAAAAAACAATAAGTATAATGATATTATTACGAAAGTGAGAGTTTCACCAATCTGACAGACAACTGACAGACAACTACAAGGTCCCCTGCATTATATATAGATTGCGTAGGCTTGCTATGTCTTCTACCTGTTACTGCTTTATGTGCTCTTGTTCTTATCGTATTCTGCAAACATCTTATTTGTCATAATTTGATATTGATAAATGATTGTCATAAATCTGATTGTCTATCAGTTTGACCTAGTTAGGCCTGTAAAGTCCTTTGAGGCTTGTTTGTGATAAAGGGCTATAGAAATAAACTTGACTTGACTCATGTGGTAATTGTGTGTGTGTGTGTGTGTGTTCAAACAGAGTTAAAGATGAAGAATGAATGTGTGCAGCGTTATTGAGTGAACAAAAAAAAAATTCAAACAGTTTGGTTCTCTGTAGTTGAAATCCTTGAGGGGTAGAGGTAGATTCATTGGCAGTGTGAATGTAACTTTTCTTTAGTTGAATACGCAACTGAGCAAAAGGATTGGAGAGGAAGGAAGGGATAAAAGGAGAGGATAAAGGGATGAGAATAGAAGATGAGTGATGGAAGCAAATTCTATCACACATGCATACATACACACACACATACACATGCACGCTGGAGACATTTTCCTCATTCATTCATACTCAGTGTCAGGCTGTGTCCATGTAGTGACAAGATGTCAGCCTCCTACATGCACATGCAATGCCAATAACTGTGTATGTGTGTGTTCACCTGTGTAGCTGGTCAGGTCAGTCCAGTTCAGGGTCCAGATGGAGCAGCAGTGTTGGAGAGTCCCTGGAACTAAACCCCAGGCCCAGATGGGTCTCTGTGGAGAAACCAGACCCATGGGTGCCCTGCAGAATGCCCACTCGCTCCTCCACCCACCAATAAGTGGCAGCCAATCAAATGCCTCCCTCACCAGTCAGAACTGCAGAGGCTTTGCAGTTCCAAATCTCCCAGCCGCCACGGCTGGCGCCATCATGGAGGCCCGTTGGAGAAATATGGCTTTGCACAAATGGCTAGATATAAAATAATTGGATAGAAAAATAGAGATGGGGGGGTGTAGATACGCTGAGTAATGTTATAAGCAAAAAATCAATTTTCTGATAAGGAAGATTTGTTTCCAAATAATGTCCAAATAATGAGCCTGCTCATTTAACCTGAAAAAACAGTTGGTTTTTGGCTTTGTTAGCTAGCTAGCCAGCAGGCTAATTTAGCAAAGCAGTTCCCAAGCAGCTAGTAGCCATTACTAACGCTAGCTTCTACTAGATATGTTAGCTAGCATCCCTGGACAGACAAACACAGACACCTATGGGCAATTAAGAGTCTCCAATCCACCTGATGTCGTTGGAGAGGGGGAGAACATGCAAACTATACAAAATGTATGTATATGCAGTATGAAAATAAATAAAAATTATAAAAAGATCTATGCAATATAAAACAGGTGAGAAAATATGAGAATATGAGAAGGAAAACAAACATTTCGTGTTAAAATGATAAACCCTTCTCAGTGATATGGCCAAAGTTGGAACTTTTGGAGAGAGCGGTGGAAAGATTGAGGTAATTAACAATCAGCAGTGATTACTCCTAAGTTCAAACACCATTACAAAAATGAATATTTATAAACACGTGGCATTTACAGCATATCTCACACTTGCTTCTAAATGAGTTTGTGCAATCTGTTCTCGCTTACTAATGCCTTTTTCATGCTCACCAGCTTCCCGCCTGGGTCCCCGCGGCGCTCAGACGCTACCGTCGGCCGTTGCGGCGGCTGA
>OOFE01049842.1:27100-44600 GCA_900323365.1 Monocentris japonica
GAGAGAGAGAGTGAAAAGGAGAGATGGGGAGGGGATGAGAGAGAGGCGAGAGTAGAGAGGATAAGAGTGTGCTTTGCTGAAAAGCACATTGCAAGGGCAAAGAGAGAGAGAGAGAGAGCGCGCCAAGAGAAAGAACAGTGGAAGATATAGAGCCGGGTATCTCTTTTCTCCGGGGTGAACAGATTAAACGATTGTGACAGCAATTTGGGCAAAACAACATTTGTAGGCCAAGACAGACAGCTAGACAGTGGGCCGCGGCCTGTCTGGGAGAATAGTCATTCATTACGGGAGGCCATTGGAAGGGAATCGGAGACAGACAGAGCTCCAGCTCTGTGGTATCAATTAACTCAAGCTCTGCTTTGTATGCTGCGGCTGTGTATGAAACTCAACAATCCTTCGCCGAGTCCTCCTCTCACCTTTTTAAGATGCAAGCCCTTTCTGTCGAAGCCGGCTGTCGCAGCTCAAAGCCCCTCACAGTCCTCTTCTTGCTGGCTGCACGGAGAGAGCAATGCTTCCTGCACTCGGATCTGAAAGAAAAGGCAGAATGACTCAGCTGTTTAAATTATAGGCACAGCAGATTTGGGTGAAACGAAGGTCGCCGTGTTATGCAAAATGATATGATCGCACTCCTCGCATCTATTCAAGTTGCGCCGCTGGTAACAAAGAATTACATTTGTTGTCCCGCTGCATTGTACATGTGGCACGGTGGCCTAGTAGTTTGAGCGACCGTCCTGTAACTGGAAGGTCCCAGGTTCAATACCTGCCACCAAGGTCTGTCCACGGTAATCCACGAGACCCTCATGGTGCTCAGCCTCATCGCTGTGGTGTTTCTGCACTGCACTTCCCAGAGTTCACCTGCCAATCAGTGTCTCCAGGACTGTGATGCCTTCTTCCTTGGATTTTCTGTTGATGGAGTTTGCGTTCCTGTAGGTGCCGTTCTTTTCAACAAACAGGAAACGTAAAAATGCATCATGTCGTGTTTCTCTAGAGGATTTCTCCCAGGAAAGGCCTAACAGCAAATGGAAAAGCTTTCACAAACTGGCTAGAGGTTTAATATTGTGTTCTCCCGTATCAATCGGCAATATTGAGTAGCAAAACAGACATTTATATATATTAAAAAAGGATTATTACTGTAAATTTCACCAAGAATTAGTCTTTGCTGTACAGTACCATAAAACACATTTTCATCCTTCTGAACATTTGCCTTCACTTTATTTAAGGTGGCGGTGTCATAATTAAACCACTTTTATAAATGTTGCACATTATTTTACTTGCACTGTGCACTGCAGAGTAATGGAGAGTGCAGGAGGGGACGAGAAGAAAATAGAGAAGGGAACGAGAGGTTTTCTAAAGCTGCCGAGCATCCCTCCCCTGCCTTTTCTGATCCCATCATCATGCCATGCATTAGTCAAGCCTTGTGGCCTCTCTGACGTCTGCAGAGAATATGTGAGAGAAGAAGGAATCCATCAAGAGTAATGGTATTGCTGTATGCCCTCAGGGCAGCCATCTTTAATCCTTACCCATCATGCCTCAGCCATAAACTATGCAATCACAGTCCCGTTTGCCGGCAACAGGCAAGTCCCCACTCAGCGAGCGTGTGGTCTTCATGCTCTATTTAAGAAAGAGTCGGGGGGCTTTACTTCAGATTTCTCCATTCCCCTCTCTCTCTCTCTCTCTTTTTTACCTTAACCAGATGTGTCAGGTCCCTCGTCTCTCCTTCGCCCTCTCACTCTCTTCTTCCTCCACTCCTCCTCCCCTTGGCAGCTGTTCCCTCACATGGCCTCCCATGTCTCGCTCTCCCTCTTTCTCAGTCTCTCTCTCGCTGACTCTCTCCCTCTCTTTAGTCCTCTCAGTCTCTCTCTCCACTTGGTGGGTTTTGTGGGTAAAATAAAAATAAACCAGAGCATTGCAGCACGGCAGAAGACGGTATAACTCCCGCAAAAAAACCCAGCAAGCTGGCACACTGAGTAAGAGAACCGGGCATCGTAAGGTAAGATTTTCTTTAAAAATGCACTTTAGATTTCCTTTAGATTAGTTGCGCAAATTCACCTCACATTCAAGAATATATTCTTTAATCCTTAAATTTTCATTCTTACATTGTGTTGTTTATCCTAAGTACAAATAATCACAATTGTCCATGCCAACAAAAAAACTTGTGCAAATGAAGCAGGTTTATTGCATTTTACTCCTATTGCACTTGAACCAGGGTGCTCTGAATCTATGGCCTGAGGGGGTCAATACAGTCCAACACTGACCTGGCCTTATGAAGAACATGTTGATCAAAAAAGATCCAACAGGGGGTCAGGGGGGCACACCAAACAATCACGGACAAATAAAACTGTGACATCAAGGTCCTATTAACATTAATAACATAATGTCTAAATATGTAACAACCAGGGTAGAGAAAGAAAGATACCTGAAAAAGATTGTTGTCAATTTGGTAATGTTTAAAAAGTAAAAGTGAATTGTTTGATAGTGTAGATTTGTTTCCAAATGTAGGTTACTGTGGTGGTACATGAACTGTCTTAGTCCAAGCCTATTCCAAAAGTTGTAGTCAGCTCATTTAACCATTTATCCTCTGTCTATTCCTATTAACGGTAACTTCTGCTACATACATTAGCTAGTGCGCAAATATGTGCATTAACAACAAGCTAGTTAGCTGACTAGATACTATGTTGAACTAGCTAATACACTGACATTATCTAAACACAACACGACAATGTTAGCTTTAACTACAGCAAATCTCAGGTCTACGTTACCTTAGCAATGGCAACCTCGCGTAGTGTGGACAACAAAAACAAAGAGTTTGACAAGAGATGACATTTTATTGTCACGCGATCCAGGCGTACACGGCAGCGCAAGCTAAACGCTAGAAAACACTACACACAAAAACAGCCTTTTCAGATTTGAACGGCTTAGTGTGGACGTGGCCTTAGATCAGGCATGGCCAAAGTCCGGCCCACGGGCCAATCGTGGCACAGGAACCGATTTTAAACGGCCCGTGGCCTCTCTCCCAAAATGTACTAAATGCACGGTGGCAGCGTTACAGTTTGTAGACCCACAAAATTGTGCAGTGAAGAAGAAGTGAAGTGTACTTTGAGTCGCCTGCCACACGGTGGCAGCACTAGCTACAGTTTGTTGACCTGCAAAATATGTAGTAATTAGTGAAGAAGTGAAAGTTGTTTGGCCCGGACAGCTCAGTTGGTAGAGCATGAGACTCTCAGCCTCAGGGTCGTGGGTTCGATCCCCACATAATGTAAAACTGTAACTTGTAAGTCGCTTTGGATGGATGTAAGATGGATTGTAGGCTAGGCCTACTTTAAAAGCGTCTGCTAAATGACTGTACTGTACTGTTTGTTATTAACAAACCCTTACCACGGTCCAGTCATTAGCCATGGCTACTAAACACAAAATCAACAGCAAGGGCCGCCGCTTTCAAGAGTGGTGGAAAGTGGAGTACTTTTTCACAGAAAGCCGGAACCATTGCATTTGTCTCATTTGTCAAGAGACTGTCGCTGTAATGAAAGAGTTCAACATAAAGAGAGATTATGAAACAAAACACAGGTCGTACCAGAAGTTGACCAGCAGAGAACAGATGGACAAAGTCAAGCAACTGGAAGCTAGCCTGGCTTCTCAGCAACGGCTCTTCTCGCGGGCAAAGGATTCGAAGGAAAAAGGTACCAGAGCTAGCTATGAAGTGGCGATGCTAATCGCAAAGCATGGGAAACCTTTTGCGGAGGGCGAGTTTGAGAAAGACTGTGTGCTGAAGATGGTGGATGCCATTTGCCATGAAAAGAGGCAGGAGTTTGCCAATGTCTGCCTGGTTCGAAACACCATGGCTCGCAGAAGTGAAGAAATATTGTCAGACATCAAGAGACAAGTGAGTAACTTTTTTCCCTAGCCTGCCATGAGAGCACTGACCTATCTGACACTGCTCAGCTGCTTATTGTTTTGAGGGGAATTGATGATGTGATGAACATTACAGAAGAACCTTCAGAGTCTGAAGGACCAGACAAGAGGGGAGGATTTATTTCAGTCTGTCTCTTCAGTCGTTGATGACATGAAACTGCCATGGGAGAAATGAGCGTAATAGCTACGGATGGTGCGCCTGCTATAGTCGGTCAAAGAAGTGGATTAGCCTCACTGATATGCAAGTCAGTGAGCAGGGGGGCGATGCCGTTAAACTGCATAATTCATCAACAAGTCCTGTGTGCTAAATGTCTGAAGTTTGAGCATGTTGAAACCGGTGGTGAAGACCATTAACGTCATTCGGTCAAAAGCACTGTGCCACCGCCAGTTTCAGCAGTTCCTCCTCGACATGGAGGCCGAATATGGAGATGTGGTATACCACAACGACGTTAGGTGGCTCAGCCGGGGGTCTGCGCTGCAGCGTTTCTTCTCTCTGAAAGGGGAGATAGCACAGTTTTTGGAGAAAAAGGGACAACCAATGAGAGAACTGTCAGAGTTGTCTGTCAGCCAACTCCATGCACACATCAAGTCCTTTGCTACCAAACTCAAACTGTTTCAGAAACACCTGTCACAAAGCAAGCCCAACACCTCACATTTCGCAAAGCTGCGAGGTGTCATGGACAGTTTTCCCCGGGAGAACATTCATGGACTAATGGGGAAATACGCAGCAGCGATCGCAGATCTCTCAGCACAGTTCAATGAGCGCTTCCAGGATTTCGTGGTCATTGAGAAGGACATGCTCCTTTTCTCGTCTTCCTTCTCCGTGGATCCCGATGATGCTCCGCATCTACTGCAGCTGGAGCTCTTTGGCCTACAGTGCGACGATGCGTTGCGCAGCCAGCATCAGCATCTCTCTCTAGTGGACCTCTATCGGCAGCTGGATAAAGCTAGGTTCCCCAAAATACGGACACTTGCAAAGAGGATGCTGAGCCTGTTTGGGTCCACGTACATCTGTGAACAGACTTTCTCTGTTATGAACCTGAACAAGAACCGTATGAGGTCCAGTTTGACGGATCCCCACCTACGTGATGTTCTACAAGTCAGCACCACAGCTCTCAACCCCAACCCAGACCCAGACGCATGTCCTGGAATCTAGATCCCAGTTTCATCCATCTCATTAGCTCCGGTGAGTTGCCTGTCTCTTGCATAAGATGGATTGTAGGCTAGGCCTACTTTAAAACTGTATTCATAACTAGGCTACTTTCAGAGTGATTCAAAAGGGTTTTTTTTATTGATAAGTCTTGATAATTCTTATTCCATTAGTATCAGTTCAGTGCAACTGCACTTATGGCACTAACATTTTAATTGAACTTGATGAGCTTAAAAGGCACTTTATAAATGAATAAATACATAACATTTCTTATTAAAGACCTGTTAAGTAGCAGTAGGCCTAGCCTGCTTGCAGTTCTGTATTCAATAAATCAGTTGAGATTTTGTTTTCATTGACATCTGATTATTTTAAATTCATGTTTCAATAATAGTTCAGTGCACCTGAGCTTATTGCACTAACATTTTGAAATGAACTTTGGTGACAAAAGAAAACACTCTACAAATAAATAAAATGTCTTAATAAAGACCTGTTTAAGTCTGGTAGCAGTAGCCTGCATACACTTCTGTATTCAATGTATCAGTTGAATTTGTATTTTGTACTGTATTGTTTTCATTGATATCTGATTTCATATTTCATTAATAACAGTCAAGTGCACTTGAGCTTATTGGCACTGCTAAGATTTTGAATCAAATGTTGATGAGTTTAAAAGCCAAATAACCAAATGTCTTACAGACCTGTTTAAGTCCGGTAGCCTATCAGTAGCCTGCACACTTCTGTATTCAATAAATCCATTTATTTGTATTTTGAAATTTGTTGTATTGTTTTCATTGATATCTGATTATTTTCATATTCACATTTCAATAACAGTTCAGTGAACTTTGATGAGCTTAAAAGTCACAAATACAAATAAATAGTGCAGTAGCCTGCATACACTTCAATGAATGTATTTGTATTTTGAAATGTCAGGTGATATCTGATTATTTGATATTCATATTTCACTGATAATAGTTCAGTGCACTTGAGTATATGGCACTGGTAACATTGGGAATTGAACTAAGAAGTCAGACTGCTCCCTTTGAAGATTTGCAAGCAAGGCTTGCTGTGTTATTAATTACTAATAGCCCATTGAATTGTTTATTTAAGGACTTATTATGGCACTGAAAATAAAAACCTCAGATGTGTTACTTAATAATAATAATAATAATAATAATAATAAATAAATAAATAAAAATATATGGCGCGAGATGCAGCTGTCCCCTGGGCATTTTCACAACACCTAATTTGGCCCTGTGAAAAAAAGTTTGAACACCCCTGCCTGAGATGTTTGCTGTGACTGCCTTCGCCGATTTCCTAAACTTTGGAAAAATAAAACATTAAGTGACATTAAGTGATCCTTTAAGGAAATAATGTGTGTTTTGTGAAACCAACCACCGAATACAATGTAAGGGATAAGCTGAGACATGCCCATACTGGACACACTGTGTCCTGTAGCCCATTTACTGTTCTCTGCTGTCTGTTTATGTTCTCAACATGAAACATTAACATATTTTATATATAAGGCTTTAAGAGAAATATTATTGTAGCTATTCTCCAGATTACTGTGTTTATGTAGACTCACTCATCGTGACAGATGAGAATGATCCTTAACCTCAGACAGTGATAAATCTGATAAAAATTCATCCCTTCGTCTCAACTTTGTTGAGCTGCTAGTTCAACATTTTTGCATTGTTTTTTTTCTCCAGGAGGTCAACAGTTCAACAGCCATGTGGCTCACAGTCGAATACATGAGTTCCATTTTTTCCCTAGGTTCGTACAAGAGTGCGGAAATTAATGTGACAACATGATATAAGATTAAGTGAATTTTGAATGTATTTTGAAGCGGCGGTGTTTGTCTTCACGCCTCATTTTCTCCACTCGGCTGACAGGCCAGTATCTTATACTGTATGTCTTATTCATTGTCCTCATTCCATCATGTAAGCAAGGCTTTTAAAAATGGACATTTATTACGTGCTGTTTTGTTTCCAGTCGTTGTTAATCACATTCAATTAAAGTCAGTGTTGTTTTTACGTACTCTCTAGACCACAACTTGTACGTGTGTGCTTTGATAGGATGCTAAGTTGAAAGGGGGGGTATATTGTGGGAGTAGGCCTAGTAGAAAGAGTGAATACAACATGATAAAAATAGAAGCACAATAAGGCTAAAACAGGCACAATTAGGCCTACATGTTCTATAAAAACAGCATTTTAAATCTATGTTAATGCTTAGAAGTCATCTTTATTTTAATTTAGTTCTATTTTTTTTTTATCTGTTACCAAGAAGGGTGCAAATACTTAAAAGTGAACATATACTATAATAGCATGATAGAGTGACAATAGACAATCTTGTTGTCTGGTCTATAGCTATATAGACATTTTGTTTCATTGTATTTCACTTAATAGGCTATTTCATGATTTATGTTAAAAAAAAGCCAAATATTAACTGGAGATGTGGTACAGTTCCATTTCCATATGTAACTTTGAGAGCTAGGTTAATTTCCATACCAACTTTCAGAGCTTGGGTAATTTCCATATGTATCGTTGAGAGTTGGGTAATTTCCACCCTGGGGAAATGTACAACAATTTTTTTTTGAATTGAAGTCACTTCAGATTCTGGACGACTGGTTCGAGCTCCAGGGCTGGGACTGCAACCACAGTGATATGTTGATATGCTCCAGACTGGCATGCTGTTACATAAAGTACATAAAATTGCAGACATGCTCAAATATGCTTTTATAGTTTGGATTAATTAATTAAGCAGTGGTAGATTGACAAGCTGTATTATTTTAATGAGGTTAAAATGATGTGTAGCAGTTAAAAGACGTGAAGTAGTTTTGGAAACTATAGTTTCAGATGAGAACATTTTTTACCCTCGGGTCACTCCATCCATCCATCCCCCCTTCTGAGTTAAATTCAAGTTAAATTACTATTTCTACTGGTATTCTGTGTCATGTTAGATTCCTTACATCCTCCATTGCCAGACCTACAATCAATCCCAGAAGCCTTACTTCAGTGGATACAGGCATATTTTGGAGCCAAGTGGGAGTTTATGTGGATTGACTGATCAAAGACCTCTCACATTGCTGTGAACAGTCTGGCAACCTGTTCTTCTAACCATACAGGAATATTTTTGATAAAAGAGGATGAAGTCCCATAGCTTAGTAATCACTGGATTGCCAGATTTACATCCTCTTTTGACTTAATTCTACATTGATTAGACACAGTTGGAAGACGTTTCAGGCTGAGCATTTATCACACACCTTCCCATCATGAGGAATATCACATAACGGAGCAAATGTCACAGTTAACCTCAATTTCAACATTCGTTGGTAACATTCGCTCTTAAATGTTCATATTTCATTTTGTGAGGTTCTCAACTTTTCAAGGCACATTTAAGTAACAGAAAATGGTGCTATTTTTTTTCTTTTTCGTAAAGTTTCTCTTGCCCTTGTCAGAATTCAATTTTTTTTATTATTTAAATTGTTTTGGATTAAAACATCTCATATATATATTGTTTTTATGAATGTATTTCCTGTGTCCAATTACAACTTCAAAGTGCAAGGTGTCAAATCACGAGCCAGACATTTCTTTCACCATGCCATTCAACTATCTTCGCCCAAGTACAAAGAGCGCTTCGCATCATTCGCTTGATGTATGCTGCATGGATAAAACACGCCTCACAAAGAAATAGACTATCTCCACTTTGTTATTCCAATATCCTCTTCATTTCTTTTACAGCGTAAGTATGATAGGATCATTAGTCATTTGCACACGTCTGTCGAAGCCAAGGAAAGATTGCTCTTGCCTGACATCATCTCAGCCTGGTATTTGAAGCGGAGAGTCTGGCTTTATCGGAATAAGAGAAACTGAAAAATAACAAATGAGGGACCACTTTTTCTCCTCCCCTGCTGAAGATAATCTTGTTTTTGACTTGAGTGATAGGCAAGGATTTCACAGGCGCTCAATCTGTTTCTGACGGCTTAGCCTTTATGTCAAAATTGGATTTCTTAATCTAATCGCAGCGGTTCTAAACTAGCATTTTGCTCGCCTCACTCCCAGCACAGATCATTGCTTGGATCCCTGCATCCCCATGCAAAATACCTCCTCTGATCTGCCAACAACGGATGGCCCTCAATTATGATAATAGCAGTAAAAGAGCACAATGCAATTCGCACAAATGGTTATAATATACGGCCTTTTGTAAATCCAACTTAAGCCCCTAGCTGGGCATGTGTACTCTTCAATCCAACCCTCGAAAACACTCTCACCAGGCAGCCGCTGAGCCGAAGTTGACTGCCAGCGTATAGCAGAGAGGACTTTAGGGGGGCCGGGGGGGTGGAGTTGGGGAGAAGTGGGCAACAGGATCAGGTAGGCTAGACAGGGCAAACAGGTTTTGTGTCGACCAGGATTAGAGGAATGATCTGTCCCGGGCCATTTTTTAATGCACTGTCACATTATGTAAATCCCCACTCCGTATGAATGCCAGAGATACAGTATTTGTCTGCCTGCTACACATGTTCTGTCTCCATGGGCTGCACGGATTGACCTCAATATGTTTCACACCTCCTCTTTTTTTTCCTCCATTCTCTTGCTCTCTCTCGTTTTTAGTCGGGGAGGAAAAGGGAATGGCCATCTGTATGTTTCCATACGGCGGGGGGAAATGATGGAGCACCTTCCACGTTGTTGTGTTTACAGGACACGGCGAGGAAGATCACAACATGCTCTTGCTGTGAACAAGATAAGAGTTTAGACAAAAAAAGGAAGAAGAAATGCTCCTCCAGCTAGAGACAAATCAGTTCTTCCTTTTCCCCCTCCTCCGTCCTCCACTCCTCCCCTCACTGCAGTCCTGCTTCCTGTCTTCCTCCACCTTTAACACCAGCTGTCAGCTGGAACCAGACTAATTGACAGACTGACCTGCGGAAAAAGCAGCGCTACTCTTTTCTTGTCTCAGGATCAAACAGCCCTCTCGTCTCTTGCCCATACTCGCGCTTTCTTCCTCTGCCTTTCGTTTCTCAGACTACCCTGCGGTAAAACTCTGTTCCCCTTTTTTCCTGTGAACTAGGAAATTAAGGATGGCTGTGAGCATGGACAGGTGGTCATGATGGTTGAGGAGGGCAGGGCCAAGGAGGAGGAGAGTGGTCGGACAGTTCGACTAGCTTCTCCTGAGGTTGAACTTTTGCAATGCAATGCCTACTGCTGAGACCCGACCTCTAACCCCGCGCCCGAGAGGCTTTCATCTCGTCAGATGCCACGTACAGCTCAGGCCTTTGCACGAATCCTCCTAGAGTATTTCTTTGTTGTGTTGCAAAAAATCTGTCCCAGTGTCTGTTCTCTGCATGTTCACCTGTGTCTGCTCATTTCTTCTGTCACTACTACTTCTATTTCTTCTACTCTCCGACCGTGTCATTTTGCCTCCGGCCTACATGCTCTCCTGCTGTATGTTTTTTTTGGATCCAGATGACAGAAAATAAGTCATGTATAGTAGTGGAAGAGCACTCCTCAAAGCCCTGTTGAATTTAACCACACTGTCATTCACCACAGTCATTTTTTCCCCCCTGCCATAACTTTCCTTTTTCCGACTAAAGTGCCACTGAACATTATCTTTATGACTGTGAAAACCGACAGCTGCCAGTAGGAGTGAAATAATTGCCGCTGCCAGTGTGACAGACATTATTGGCTCAATTGTACAATAGCAGAACAATAGCTTCATTTCAGAAGCATTTGGTGGCGGATGAGCCAGTTGTTTGCACCTGAACTGAATGGGGCTCGGTAATTACAATGTAGCATTTTGTCACTTTTGTGCGTGCTTTAAAACGGTATCCTGTATTTGCATTTGTTGCCATTCCTGACAAAAGAGCTTCCCATATCCAAAACCATCTTGGCAAGGTGATTCTCAGCTCAAAAATCCACCCTGCTGTTTTACTGGCGTAGGCAGGAGCCCACCACGTCAGCACACACACACACACAGATCACAAGATAGCCTTACAGTCTGTGGGCTTTGACAATGACAGCCTCAGCCAGCTGTAACCGTAGGGAGTTGGATTAGTCTCCCTTTCTCAGCTGCACTGGGAGAACCGAAGTAGACTCTGCAAAATTTTTCCTCCCAGAGCTGATTCCATGAGTGTTGCGCGAGGATGTTTTTCATCAATATACCATTACGCCATACTCTACCGAGAATGTTGCTTTAAGTGCATTTCAAGCTGAGCATCAGCCGTCATTAGCCATTCATTACATGCAGTGCAAGTTCAATCATTTCCTCGAACGATTTCATGACAATGACTGTCATCATTTATAATTAAGTCAGTGTTTCTGTCATTGCTAATGATGAGGCTGATGTGTCAAAATGAGCCCCAAATCCAGGCGCTATCTATTCCACATGTCAAAAAAAAAATCATTTGATGATTGTGATACCATAGGAAAGAATTCAATAGGACCTACATCCTTTAGTCTGCAAGAAACCCTCCTGGACTGTCCTATCAGACCTTAACCACCCAATTGGATCGTCATCTAACACTCCATCTTATTGGAACGTCCACTAAGGCTCCAACCATCCGACAGGATCGTCCACTAAGACTCTAACCATCCTACAGGACCGTCCTCTAAGACTCTAACCATCCTACAGGACCGTCCTCTAAGACTTTAACCACACTATTGGACCATCCTCTAAGTCTCTAACCATCCTCCGGCAGGTTAGCCTAGCGGTTAGAGAGACCGACCCATGAGCGGAAGGTCGCTGGTTCGATCCCCGGCACCACCAGGGGGGTGTGTTCCAGATGTGAGCTGGTGATCCAAAAATGCTTGGTGTCACAGCTACAGTGCCCACCAACACTGCCGAAGTGCCCTTGAGCAAGGCACTTAACCCCAAACTGCTCCAGGCACACTGTTCATTGGCTGATGCCTGCACTCTGACCTGAAAAATGCATGCATGTGTGTGGTGTAATATGTTGTGTGTATATATCTAGTCAGGGGTATGCAAAAAAAGCATTTCACTGCATGTATGTGACAAATAAAGTTCCTACTGGACCATCCTCTAAGTCTCTAGCCATCCTCATGAACCGTCCTATAAAACTCTAACCAACACTGACATCCCACAGGACCAGAATCCTAAAGAATTGCCTCCAAAATATGACAAACTGTGGAAACAGATTGGATATTTCTAGGGCAGAGATCCTCACTTATTGTTTGAATTGGAGCAACTTTGGCTGAAGCAAAGGCATTGCCGTGGTGGTAGATTATGTCCGCATTTTACATTGTCTTTCTAATGTCTTCATTTTCTCTGTTGACATTCATTTAGAGATTGGCAGTGCAAATGCTGCAGTGTGGAGTTTTCTTACTTTTCTTCCTTATTTTGACTTTATGAGATAAAACACATTGGCTCATGGGCTTGAATAACGTTTTGCATGTACTTATTTAAGTTTCAAGATTCAAAGGTTTATTTGTCACATACTCAGTTTTAACAGTACAAAAGTGCAGTGGAATGTGTGCGTTTAATAATGCGTTTAAGATTCTTGTTGAGAAACAATATGTGTTTAACAGAGGATAATAAGAGGATGGCAAGAACAAAAATAACAAAATAAGGTATGGGCATTGGTATGGGTGGAAAGGGTACCAAAATATCCTACTCAAGTAGAGGTACTGTTACTTTACTGAAATTTAAAGTTGCTGCCAGTAGACTTCGATGACTTGTGTAAGGATCAGAGTCACTAGACACTAGACGGCCGACATGCACGTACGTTCTGCACCTGTGTGAGAGGAAATAACTCTCCTTACCAGGTGGTGGCGGTAGTCTGTATTCAAGAAAACCGGAAGACCCAGGATCGTGGAAATACAAACAAAGTAGCATTCGCTCACCACTTAAACGGTTTCGTTTTACTAATCGAGAATATGTCTTATAAAAAAAGTTGCAACTGGTACTGGCAGTGTCAGCAATATAGTAATATAGTACAGTGGATCTATTCTTCTTGACAATACATGTGAAGGAATGTGGCTATCCTTATTTTTCCAGGACTGTAGGAACTTAAACTACAGTAACAGTTGATGCTGCACACCTAGCTAGGCACCGTGGGACTGGACAGCATCTGGGCTGTCTGTGTGTTTGTTCACGTATGAACAAGTACGTTAATGAAAGTCAATCCTGCACAATTCACTGGAAATCATACCCGTATAGACTAAACACATAGGGAGCGGCACATAGAATAAACCAATTCTCTATGGTCTCATTTATCTACAGCCATTATACTATGCTATCGAAATTAGTTTGAGAATGATGTATTGAGATAAATATTTCACATGTATGAGCTTTATATAAATTAGGGAAAATTACTGGTGTAAAAATCAACTTGAGTGAGTACAAGGTAGCTCAGTTAATTCCCTTTCACATTCATTCATTACCATCCTAGTCCTTAAACCTACCTTAAATATATCTATATTTACTTTGTGTAAAAGTTACTGAATTGATTTTTCACAAAGAGAATATTGTTAAACATGATCTTACCCATGCAATGCAAAATACATACACCTCAACATAGAATTTGACTTAGACTCTTTTAAATAAAAAAAAACCTTTGAAATTTAAAAATATTGCTGCTGATTCACGACAAATGGCTGCACAATTGGCCAATTTATGACTGGCCATTTTCTGATGCGATGCTTAAAAAGAGTCAACATAATTTGTACTGCCATTTAAAATTAAAAGTACAATACTTCAGAAAAAACATACTTACTCAAAAATTTAGAAGTACACAAAAAATTATTGTAACAAGAATACATGTCATTTGTTATTTTCACTCTTGGATTAAATGTATTAGAGAAGATTCTCTTTGCTGTGTGAGACGATTTGAAGCATCAACTATTGGCATAAATACGGAGTGTTAGAATGTGATCGCTGCCAACTGGACGAGGTTTTTTTTGGAATTATATTGAAGACAACTATACGGCCTGGGAGAGGCAGGCTGCTGGTGAGCCGTGTAATGAACCAATGTCCCGGTTGTTTCTACTGGACTGTTAAAGGACAGTTTGGCTGGCGTTGCGGTTGTTTGCCAGACGGTTGTCACAGGTCTTTCCTTCCAAGGAAAAAGAGCAGCAACAGACAGGGCTATTGTGTGTGTGTGTGTGTGTGTGTGCGCGCGCGCCCAGTCAGTCCAAACCGGACCTGTCAGCCAGGCTCATTTCTCAAACAGGTGTGAAGAGGCCACTGCCTGCCACTGTCAAGGTGTCACACACACAATATATCTCTGTCTCTCTCAAACACACACACACGTATAGAATCTCAGGTGTAACATGTTACTGACACATCCACCTGTTCATGCACAGGTGATGGCAGGTACCTAAACGGGATGGGGGTTTGACTAGAGGTTAACGCTTGTGACCAGAAGGTTGCTGGTTCAAATCCCCAGTTGCTCCAGTTGGTCTACTGGGCAGCTCCCAGTGCAAACACATTTCAGCATGCCAGTTAAAAAAAGACTAAAGTATCTTCAGAAATGTGGCTTGGCATTTAACCAGGAGGCATCCATCTTTATGCAATCTGTCCACAGTGAGTGGCAGAAGCATGGCAGCGGCGGAGGGGGGAGGAAGTAAGAGGATCTCTGAGCCAGACAGAGGAGAGAAAATTGCTTAGTTTAGTGTTGTGGGTGTAATAGGGGGAGGCAGCGATGCGTTTCTGCCAGGCTAGTCTGGTCACCAGGGAGCTTCTGTCTCAAATGTTTGCCACTCGCTCTCGACGCAGCGGCCTGCAACTTCTTCCCTGGCTTTCTTCGTCTTAGTTTTCCAGTTTTTCCCTCTGCCTTAACTCCGAGGTAAATATAACCGCAGCCTCTAGAGAGTGGGTGGGCGTACATTTTCAGCTTGTCGGGGATTTGCTGCCCGCGTGTGCGTGTGCGTGTGTGTATATATCTCCCACCATTCTGCGGAGGGCCATCTCTTTCAAGCTAAATTAACCAGCTCACTGTGGGCCTGTCTCTGCTGGGCATCTACTAATGCCTGCTCAATTACATCCAGCCCTCTCTCCGGCTAAAGCAACACACACACTCATATGCATGCGTGCAAAATGCTGGCTGAGGTGTGTAGGTGTTTGTGTGTGAGCACCTTTGAAGTCCTGCAATGCTGCCCTGAGATACACACTACTAAGAAAAAAAAAGCAAGCAGAAAAACTCACAAACCTGTCAGAGGCCAAAACAAGCTTGCCTCTTGCCTCAATGCCCTCGGGGGAGGTCGGGCATGGCCGAGTTGTGTGTGTGTGTGTGTTTATGGGAGGTGGTGGAAGTGTTTGCGGTGTTGCTGCTCGGCAGGGTTAAACGGTCAGACAAGCCGTCAATTCTTGCGCGTCCTGTACTTCAGTTCATTAGGGAAGCCTGTTTAAGTGGCGAGGGAGGAACCTAGGGGACTCCTTTAATTACACCGTTAAAAACTCCCCTTGATGGGCCGGGGACGGCTGGACACACACCGTTGGGAGTGTGCGTGCAGATACGTGTATCATGTTGCATGGAAACAGACAGACAACACCAAAGGCATGTGGCCTCATATAAATAGCTTGACAAAAACAAAGCCTTTCTAGTATGACATGTCATTTCTCGCTCTTTTGTCCAACAGTTTGCATCCATCCACTATTGGTATTCCGCATTACATCCTCAGAATCTATCTGTTGCAAGGTGATGTCTTGTAATCATGAGTTGTAAAACTCAAAACATTTTGCACAATGCAAAACCAAAGCTAGCTCATATCACCCAGCATTTATTACATACGATTAAATTGTTTTTTGAAGCTAAACCTCCAATCGACGGAGCTGTGCACAAATGATGATCAGAAAATATCATTACATTAGTTATGATCACACACACACACACATAGACCCTTACACTCATTACCACACTCACTTCCACTATGATTTTATTTCCAGCAGATTTTTTTTTTCCATGTTGTTTCTGCTTGTGTTCACATCCCGATTTGTTATTTTTGTTTCTTTCATTCTTTCTGCAGTTTGTTCTGAGGATTTTTTTTAAATCTCACCTGCACAAATTAGTATTTGTATGTATTATATACATATGTATTATGCATTATTGCATACATATTTGTCTCTTCATTTCTATCATTTCATGTCTTTTTCAGTCACTTCACTTCTAGGTTTTAATAATAATAATAATAATAATATACATTGTATATGTATAGAGCTTTTTCTAAGTACTCGAAGACAATTTACATTAAAGTCACAAAGGATAAAAACACATTATTACTGCTGAACAAACTAAATATACTAAAGTAAATACGATCAGTTTCTCTGAACAGCATTGCTGCTGCTTCTTTCTTCTGGTCAAAACAGCTATTGATTAGGCCCAAGAGTTACATGGAAGCTGATGACCTATTGAATGACAGCGTAGTCAAAAGCGCTCGACATCGCACCGACACGACAACTTCTAAATTAAAGTGACTTAAACTCCGACGGTGTCAGCCCAACTTATAAGTCAGCTCAGCCAGGCAATTAACTGGTGCCTGGAGTTTGAGATTTCCTCCAAAAATACCCCCGGACGCCTTATGCGCTCACTACAGAGACAACTCGCAGCACACAATGGGATTTTGCGCCGTGATCAGCAGTGAATATTCAAATGATCGCTGTAAATAGAAGGCTAAATTAGAAATCAAACCTGAAGAAACAATTTTTTGTAATGACAAGCTCCTTCAAAAGACCACAGCGTGCCTGCCTTTCCCTGCATCCTGACAGCCTTTCTTCACATCTCAGGCTCCTGACAGGGCTTTGTAAGCGCGTTGTCACTTCAAATCTGTCTGCCGCTGCTATTTTCACTACCCCCCTCCCCGCGCGCCCCACCACCAATGCTTCGTTTTAGAGAACAACACCGTTAATGATAGATTTCATCAGGCAGCCATTTCCTGGTTGATCAGGTGGGCCCCACTGAGGACTGTTAGCCACATTTTCTTTTCTTTTTTTTCCCCCTCCCACCATTTCTGATACGTATCCCGCTGATCGTTAGCGTGACGGCGTGATGCTAATTCCTGCTGATGGCCTTTTCCTTTCAGCTTCCTCGTAACCTGATTATGCCAATCAGAGCGTCTAACGACTAGAGAACATGAACTGTCGCCAGCTTGCACACCCTATTCGCCAAGCATACATTTGATACGTCTCTTTGCACAAGTAAAGAGGTAGCGACTCCCAAAGCTGAGTGGAGGCTCCGTGTGCTGCGCTGCTAATTATGAGCTGTGAATTATGTGTAGCAGCAATGTGTGGTAGCATAACAGGTTCATGAAAACTTGATGAATTATGAATTTCTCTTTTCTTTTGGTTTAGGTTTGCATTTCCTACTGGCATGAGCTTTGAATTCCACCTGATAAAAGTTCTCAAAAGTCATAACAGAAGATATTAATATAAACCTTGTTCCATACATTATCCTGTTTCTGAAATAAATGCTGCTATGATTTGACATCAATTTAAGTTGTA
>OOFE01049843.1:0-11760 GCA_900323365.1 Monocentris japonica
GGTGGTCTGGTCTGATGAATCACGTTTTCTTTTACATCATGTGGACGGCCGGGTGCGTGTGCGTCGTTTACCTGGGGAAGAGATGGCACCAGGATGCACTAGGGAAGAAGGCAAGCGGGGAGGCAGTGTGATACTCTGGGCAATGGTCTGCTGGGAAACCTTGGGTCCTGGCATTCATGTGGATGTTACTTTGCACATACCACCTACCTAAACATTGTTGCAGACCAAGTACACCCCTTCATGGCAACGGTATTCCCTGATGGCAGTGGCCTCTTTCAGTAGGATAATGGCCCTGCCACATTGCAAAAATTGTTCAGGAATGGTTTGAGGAACATGACAAAGAGTTCAAGGTGTTGACTTGGCCTCCAAATTTCCCAGATCTCAATCCGATTGAGCATCTGTGGGATGTGCTGGAAAAACAAGTCCGATCCATGGAGGCCCCACCTCGCAACTTACAGGACTTAAAGGATCTGCTGCTAACGTCTTGGTGCCAGATACCGCAGGACACCTTCAGAGGTCTTATGGAGTCTATGCCTCGATGGGTCAGAGCTGTTTTGGCAGCACGAGGGGGACCTACACAATATTAGGCAGTTGGTTTTAATGTTATGGCTGATCGATGTATAATATAAATGACAAACTGCAACAAAAGGCTGTTTTTGTGTTTGTGCATGTTTTTGTCATGGCTAAGAGCAGCGTGTCAGTGAGTAAATGCTGTACACTCACATAGGACAACAGTGTGGTATCGCTGCTGACTCCACACAGGCTGATGAGGAACTGCAGGGCTATCCGTAAGTTGTTGCTCCACCTCTCGTTGGACACCAAAGCATTCCAGGCATTCTCCATCTCTGGGCCAGGAACCTCGTCTCCGTACTGATGACGTAAAGAAAAAAAACTCATGTTGAAAGGATAGAGATTTCATTATGAAAGGAGAGTTGTGTCACTCTGAAAGACACACACACACGCACACACACACACACAAAGCTTCCCACCTTAGCCGTCATGAACATGAGGTTGTTGAGCACCAGCGAGGTAGCCTGCAGAGAGCCCCAGCCGTTACCCCTCAGACTGGGGGAAAGCCCCAGGCTGTGTGCCCGGCCACGAGGCTCTTCCTCTGGGGTGCAGGGGCTGGAGGCAGGGGGTAGGAGCCCTGTGTCGACTAGCTCAATGTTACTGAGCCAGGGCAGCAGGTAGGACAGCATGATCTGTCTGCCGTTGGGATGGGTGGTGGGGAAACGCTGGCTCACCTCTGCATGGGGAAAAAGAGTCAGAGGAGAGGATGTGATAAATGTTTAGAGGAATCCATTCTCTCTTAAACACATCAACGTGCTGGCAGTCTTTCATTCATTTACTTATTGCCCAGTACTACATCCAGATGCATCCTTTCTGACAGTCCTATTTGTTAAAAGCATGAATAAGCTTGACTTGACAAACCCGTAACCCAGGTCTATTTACCTGAGAAGAGAGGCAGGGTGAGCTCTGGGTACATGCTAGCCAGCTGGGTGGAGAGCTGAGACAGGTTGACACTGTACAGAGGAGGCAAGGGGCCATGGGTTCCATACAGAATATTACCAGGCTTTTGCTCCACCATCCGCTTGGAGTACACACACAGCTTAGACTCCAGCACCTATGGACAAAATGTTATTTAAGCTTCACACTTATCATGTGATTTTGTTTTTGTGTTCTGCGTCCTCTGTGTGTGTACGTACCTGCATCAACTGCATGGAGATCTCATAGATTTCCCTGCTGGTGTCTGAAGCCTTGAACAGCACCAGGTTAAGCAAGGTCACTAAGTCACATGGGTAATTCCTGTCACAAACAGAAAATACGATTGTTAATTGAGTTGAGTGGTTAAACTAGTATTTCACATGCTGTTGAACATGAATACGATGAACAACTTTATACAAAAGAAAAAAAAAAAGTGTGAACAACATGATTCCTTACCTGTTACCACAGACGGTGGCGATGGCCTTGAAGCAGCCAGACGCCAGCTGATAAGATCCAGTGAAGCAGCGGTCCACAGCCCAGTTGAACAGGTTGATTTGGTCTGGGTTCAGTTCTAACAGCAGGATCACCACCTCACAGCCCAGACGGTGCACCTAGGGCAACACATGTTATCATATTGACAGACATAAGAGAAATAACACAACGCGTGCAACAGAAAAATGGCCAATTTAGATTTGAAAAACAACTAAGTGCTACAATTCCTTAAAATATCAGATTATTTAAAGCATTCATGTTGGAGCTATTCAAACTTGTAAAAATGTATTAACAACACCACATATTTTAAAAAAAAAAAAAACTCCTGTGCAACAAGTTTGCAGCCATGACCAATCACAGAGGTGACCTACCCGTAGGTCGTGGCAGGCCAGGATGTTGTCCAGCCACTTGTAGAGATAGCCATCAGCAGACAGACCCACATTGTCAAACACTGGACCGCAGCACAGCACTGCTGACATAGCCTAGGGGGCGAGAGTTAAGAGAGTAACTCAACAAGAGTTTGAAGGTGGATGGTTCTGTAAAAAGCAGTATAAGGAAATCATTCCTGCTATGTATTAATGGTCTTGTGACTGTTACTGCTTACCTTCAGAGCACAGTACTGGTACCGAGTGATCTGGTGGTTGCGGTCGCTGTAGCGATCAAGGGGTGTGAACATGACACTGAAGGGGCCAGCCCATTGGCTGAAGAGGATGAAGAGATGATGCCTCAGAGACTGCTGGGGAAAGAGGAAGCGCCTATGGTGGACTGCAAGGAGAGAGAAATTATTGAATGTCAAAGAAACGTAATTTTTTCACCACTAAAAATAATGTAAGTTATGATACTGTAAATTGGTCTGTAAATTCAGTCCGTGACTGTGGAACACTAATAAAGCTACTACTACTACAACAACTCATTATGAGGAATCTAGTTATTTACCAGGGACACACTGGATGAGATTGGCCACCATGCCACTGAAGTGGGCTCTGATATCTTTAAGGACTTCCAGCTCCTTTTCATTCTCAGCCTCCAGAAGCATCCGGGTCAGATCCACATACTCAAGGAACAAGGCTCCTAATGCCAGGGAGTCACGCTCCAGTGCTCCATTGGTGCTGTAGAGGATTTGTGAGAGATGCAATTTAGTTAAAATGGGGGTATAGAGGTCATCCTTCAGATTACAGGGAGAACCTATTAGGGGCGACAGTAGCCTCAAGGTTAGAGCAAGGTTAGACAAGGTTGAAGATTCAAATCCCTGGCTGGAAAAATCTGGGTGGCAAAAGTAATGTGTCCATGTGTCTTTGTGTGTGTGTTACCTGTCGCTGATGACTCCTGCATCAGCCAGCAGTTCAAAGATCCTGAGCAGCTGTAGCCTGAGCAGATCCCTCCTCTCACGACGTTTCTTATTCTGGGAACACACACAGCACAGAAGTTTCATTTACTGCCATAAGGAAGGGTTTTTCAACATTCGAGCTACACCTCTTGCACAGATTTAACAGACTGTAGTTTATATTCTTTGGCATATCCAATAATTATGAGCTTATATATCTCCTTGTATATATCCTGATCCCTCAACTTCAACTTCATCTTGAGTATATTTCCCCAATTTGTCCCCTGGGATCAAGTTCCTCTTATCTCATTTCAGTGCTCTCATTGTGTTTCTTTCTCTCTCGCGCTCTTTGAGTATGTGTGTGTGTGTATACGTGTGTGTGTGCTACCTCAGGCCTACGTTCCAGTGCTTCCTTCATCAGTGGATGGAGTTCCTCCACTAGCTCTCTATTAACACACAAAGAATGGGAGAAGGCAAAACATCAATTGTTTGTTTCATTGGTGAATTACTAAATGTGACTGATTAAATCATCTCTCCTTGTAGACTGAGGACAGTATGACTTAATGGATAGTTTTAACAGACATCTCAAATTTCAAATGTCACATGCATCAAAGCCCCTAATCCTCAGACAATGTAATGTTAGACAAATTTGTCTAGAGAGGCTGTTTAATCTGTTTAATAACAATGACCTCCCACTTCGGGTTAAAAATAGATCCTCTCTTACAAGATGAAATAGCTCCCTTTTCAATGGGACCTCTATCCTTCCAAAAATGCAATACACCTGCAGAATGTATTTGTACTTCTCTCTTCTCAGAATGTCAGAGGTATGCCGCACATCTCAGGTATGAAGGGAATTTACAGATAGACAGGGGAAGAACTAATGGAAGAAGGTAGCGTGAAAAAAGGGTTAGACAGATGAATCATGTCTTTCTCCTGTAAAAAAAGAAACAGATAAGGACCACGTCTAGCACATCATCCATCTTGTATTTTGGCCTAAATCTACCCATGCCCGTCCCTCCATTCAGCCTTTGTTTCTTATTCTCTGTTAAAGTAAATCTCTCACCTCATCAGTTCTAGCTGGATTTGCCTCCTAAAACAATACAATGGGCACAATGGATATCTGAATGTGTCAAACCCCACCCATCTGGTGTCCCCAGTAAGTAAAAAAACAACATTAAGAATTGTTTGCAAATGGTATTTTTCCCAGGTCTGGTGTGTATGGTGTGAATTGCATATGTGTGTGTTTGTAGGTGTGTGTGATTGTGTGTGTGTGTGTTACAGTACCTGAAGACGAGAGCATTTGTGCGTCCAAAGCCCAGCACCAGAGACTCTGTGATCTCCAAACTCTCAGCTCTCATCAACGGGACCAGCTGTTTTAAAAGCCAGGCTACTGAGGGAGTTCCTATCACCTGTGCAATAAAAGATAAACCAACATGGATCAACATGAACCATGTGTAACTGTGACCAGGGTGGGAAAGGGACACCAGCCACCAGCCAAATGCTTCGTTTGTCTACTCTACCAGACACACACTGGTTAAAAAACAAGGTTTGAGGTTGAATCTTTGATGCTGCTGACCAGTGACTGGTAGCTGAAAGTTAATTCCCCACCTTGACTGTGACTGTTCAGATGTGTGGGTTACACTACTAATCCAACACTAATACAAACTAATGATAATTAAAAGGGAATAGACACTTGGAAAGATTGAGAGACACACTTAGACACTGATACACCATCATTATCACTGGCGAACACTCGGGGCTACAACACATTTTCCAGACCTTCATTTCTTGACTAGATTTGTGTGGCTGGGCAGTACGACTGTCAACTAGGCCATATCACTCTCTATATGATGAATTTTCTTCCTAACATCAAATATTACAATAGGTAAAATCGCTGTTCCCTACAGCTACATAAAAATAGCAGTCATACGTGCATCGGGCCTGAACAACAATGTATTTCCATATCTTCCCTGACTTTTTGTGCGATTCCCAAACTTTTCAATGCATGTCCTGACCTTGTTGTCGTAGGTGACGCTACCGTCAGGAGTGGTGGCGGTGATCTCAGGTGTAGAAGCTCTGAGGTGACCAGGGGACATGATGCTGGGCTTGGCCACGCCCAGACACAGGATCAGGTAGTTACGCCACAGAGGGATGTAGCTGTCACTGGAGCCTGCTGTGCTGGTCTTCTTGGCGTTCACTGGACTGCTGTAGGAAGAGAGGCAAAATAGAGATCAGTCAAAGATATTTTACACTTTCATATATGTACATAGCATTTGTTTTGTAAGATATTGTGTGTCAGTAAACTGCCTAAAATGTAAATGTAATGTGCATTGTTGTACTTGGGGTCAACTAGTGGCAGCAGCAGCTGTAGCCGTGTGAAAGCGTAGGGCCAGGCATAGCCCAGAGCCGTGGGGCAGTGCTTGGGCAGGTGCTCTTGGCGCAGGAAGCTGTGTAGACACAGCACCCATGGGTCCTTTACACACTGGGCGTAGATCCAGACGTGGCTGGGGCTCTTCACGTCATAGGCACTGCTTACCAGCCGAGCCGTCCATTCCACCAGCCACTGGAGGTCAACATGGTGGTTCAATGGCAGAGTGGCCTGAGGGAGGAAAGGGGGGTGGGGGGGGAGAGGATATGTTATGCAGAATATATATAGTAATACAGACGCATTACTGCATTTTTGAGTAGGAAATCCAAATATTACTGATACATCCCAAGCACTAACTGTACTCACCGAGTCGGAGACAGCCACATGAACAAAGCTGTCCATAACAGCTGGGCTCAGCTGGTCCATGATCTCGATCATGGGTTTGTCATCGTCCTGGAAGGGAAAGACATTTAAAGAAAGACTTAACTTTATTGCCCCCCTCCCAAATAAAGTATCACATTCACATTATTTTCGTTTGGTGATTCATTTCAATCTATTTGCCTGGTGAAACAGTGAGAGTAGGTAGTGAATTCCTCTCCTGCCCTGCTCCGTACCTCAGCATGTCCAAGGGCTGTGAAGAGGCAGCGTATTTCTCTCAACACACCAACTGCCAGCTTCCTAGTGCTGGTCTGACAAGAGCAGAGGAGCAGCAGAGCCAGGCCTTCTACTGCGTGGAGCACTGAGCAATGAGGACTTCGCTCTGGCTGTCTGGGGCTGGCCTGATGGAGAGGGAAGGCAGAGAGGGGGGGACAGGATAATGAGACAGTTCTTACTTGAGAGACTAGAGTAGAGAATACAAAACACATAATAATACATGTAATAATAGTAATAATCCTTGTTTATATTGCATTTTTTCAAAACAATGTCAAAATGTACAAACATGAAAACCCCAATAAACAAAGCAACAGTCAACATACAATAAATAAATTGGGCCAGTCAGTGTAATTTTGAAAACGCCAGAACACAGTGGTGAGATGCCTCATTCCCCCAAGTTTTGGCAAAAATATCCAACCAGTGGTGTCTGAGATATGGCATGTGACAGATGGACTAACAAACAAACAAAGGAATAAGACGACAATTTATGGTCCTCCCCCCAGTTTTATTGTGGAGACAATAGTCCAATAAGGCAAGCAATAAAAATATCAGTTATTGATTAAATCAATATTATTTACAAAAAAACAAGAACAAAATATATATAAACAAATAAAAATTTAAAAGATGTCAGAACTGGTGCAGAGGTGGTAAAGGGGGCTAAAATGCGACCCACACAGAGTGAAGCTCAGCACTATACTGTACACACCTCGGCTCCACCTCGCGTCTTCCCCTGGAGCTGCAGGGCTAACCTCCACTGGGTGAGCAACTGCAGCAGGAGTTTGATGGACGCATCCTGCAGACCCTGATGGGTGTCCTGTACCTGAAAGAGATTGGAGAGTGACAACAAAAAGCTTGTGTAATTGTATGCATCTGTAGATGTAGCAATTGTACAACCCCCCCATTTATTACCACATGCTTGTTGAATTACCACTGCTACGACTGTTACTGATTACTGAACTCCTGCAGCTACCACTTTGGCTCCACCCCAATATAAAAAAAAAAAATGGTTGTGGGACATTCGAGTGCAGTGTTGGCCTCATTTGGTTCTACTGCATAACATTCAACAAAGGTCTTTGGTTGTCATCTTGACTTATTTTCTTTTGGGATGAGATGTTTTTTAAGCCCCTTGGGGTTTCTTTATCTCATCTTTACAATTTGTACTTCTTTGTTTTTCTGCTTCATTTTTCAGTTTTTATCATTTGTATGTGCAAATAAACTAAACTCAAACCTATATCAATAGATGGAGTAACTACTATATGGAGGATATAGACCTCTGCTATGCTATGCTGTCCAGGTACCAACAGTTTCCTGTCAAATTCAGTTACACGTCAAGCTTCAATTTACCAAATCCCTCTTGAAAGCTTACCTCTCGCAAAAGGAAGTGTGTGTAACCGAACAGGACGTCTTCCCGCCAGTCTGAGAAATCCAGTAGCAGGCTCTGCAGGGAGTTCTGGGAAATGAGGCGGAGCTCGTCGTCCATGTGAACCGTCAGTCTGAGAGTTGGAAAACATATAACCAGGGTAGAATGACTAAGATCTTGCTGATAGATAGAGATGGAAACCCTATAAATTAAAACATTTAAAAGATCTCAATGACAGCGAGTGAAATCAAAAATCTATTCACTCTCTCTGACTAAAAGGGGTCTGACACAGACTCTTGACTGAATTTACTGTACAGATGAAGATTATTCCTCATAACAAGAACAATAACATGCATTTCAAGACCTTGAAATGATCAGACCTGCAGAAGAACGCTGGTCTGAACAGTTGCGGTACAACAATCAGGGTAGTAAAATTCTAACTGATGATCAATAAATACATTGTCAAAAAGAAAAACACAAGCATAGTGCATATGATGAGCATGTGAGAACATGTTCACAGTGCTTGAGTTGTGCTAACTCACCTTGAGAGCAGGTCAATGAGCTCAGGCTTGGACATGCCGTCAGGGAGGATACGAGGAATGGCTGCCACACATGTCCTGAACAGGTCGATTTTAGGCTTCCTCTCACCACTGTCAATGACAGAGAGAGGGAGAGAGAGAGAGCTGAAGCCCCAAATTTGCGATTTATTCGGCCTTTTTAGAGTTTAGATATGTTAGCACAGATTATTTAAGAATCTGATAGAAAATACACTTTTTTTTCAGCTTTCAGAACTCAAAATATAGGTGTGTGGTGCATATTTACAAATGTTACCTATGTAGTGAAAGCTTTTATTAATACTCTTGTTTAGCTGTCACATGTAGTCAGCGCTTGTACCAAAAGCTCAATCACTCAATTAATCAATTAAATTACTCAAAACATAAAGGCGGTAGAGAGGCATCGGTTATTCATCTTTCAATGTCCTGTATTACAGATTGGGGTTTCAGCACTGGAAGACTGAAAAGTCTATTCAGCTATTGAACTGTGTAGTTTACATACGTGATCATGTCCTCTGGTTCTTTGTTGAGCATCTGGACGTTGGTGAGCATCATGCAGCGGCCCACCTCCTTGTCCAGGTGTCTCAGGATGTTGTCCAGGGCCTTCCGCACCTGAGAGTAGTACAACGACATGCCTGTAGAAAACAGAGGAAGAGATGGACCAAGAGTTACAGAGAGGAAACACACATGAAGATGTGAACACAGATTCTCATGGCTATAGCTACACACACACATACACACACACCTATGAGTTTGGCCTCCTCCTCAGTGAGGGTCTTGCTGAGGTAGGTCTTCTTCTTCTTCAGGGAGTTTCCAGAGGGCAGGGTGGCTCCTGTGTTGGGCATAGGAGGCTCCCCGTCCTTCTGCTGTAGAGCATCTGCTATCACCAGGAACGCCCGCAGACCTATGTTCATACGCTGGAACACAGACGCAGCACAGCATCCTTACTACAAACCACAAACACTACAGCTACTACTGTTGTTCAGGAACAACAGCAGACTTGTGGTTGTGCTTAAGAGAATGTAGCATTCTTGCATCTACCCCTCATGGCAAAGCAATATTCATGTAGTGGGAGAGATATAACACAGAGTCTTTACTGCATAAACCAACGTTTGAGAAGATTACTTTCTGATTAACTGCTTAAAATTGTAATTCGCACTACTCAGTAAGGGACTACATGTAGTTTGAATAGTTTTAGAATTGTCATCTGCAACCACGAACATATTTTTTCATGATTTCTAAATTTAGATTTTTTTTATAATGTCCCAATCCTAATGCTGTTACTATATATCTAAATGTTACTGAGTAATCCAGCAAGTACTCAATTAAACTCAATTAAAAGCAAAGCAATTTAAAAGCACTGAATTCTTTCTTTAATAATCAGGATACTGTAATCCCCTGTGCATGGGATTCATTACTCCCCAGTCCTTGGTGTACCTCTGCAGCTGAAAAGTTGCCTGTTCAGACTGGTGGTGCATTTCGTTTCAAAGCTACAACAGAGAGCTTGTTCTTTACCTGCCTCACTGACTAAGGAACACAAATAAAAATTGGAATGCTCCTTCATCTAACATGCCTAAGGGATACATTGTTGATCTGTGTGTGTGCACGTGTGTGAGAGCTTCCTTTACCTCTGGATTGAGACTGAAGGCTTTGGCAGGTTTCCCAACACTCAGCAGGTCAAATATGATCTCCTTCATAGCAAAATCCAGTCTCTCCTAAATTTAGGACAGAAACGTTGGTGTTATAGTGTTTCCAAGTTTATGGAGCGTGAGGCGGCTTGTACCGTTGCAGCATAGATCTTTTTATTATTTTATTATTTATTATTTTTTGCCCAAGACCTTTTCACAGTACTGTATATATATATATATATATACTGATTTTAGGGCAAAGACCATTTTGTTTCAGGCTTTGGCGGCTTTAGACTGTATAGAAATGTATTCATTCTATTTAGGAGTTATATAGAAATTCCACTGATTCCACTTCACATTTTTTTAAAGCTTCTTGAATACCCCTTTGTTTTGAGAAATGGTGTAACAGACTGTAGATATGGATTTTGAGTCTTTCAAAATTATATTATTCCTACTAAGAAGGATTTCATGGTCGACTGTATCATTTACAGATCAAGAAGAGGTATGAAAAAGTATATGGTGTTTACAGTCAGCTGCTAGAGGAATATCACTAAATCATGATATATGTCATTTGTTGGACAGTTTTATCCAAAGTGCCTTGAAGAACAAAGAGTGCACACAGTTTTAGGATGTCTCAGTGTTGTACTGAAACCTCATTGCTGCCTTTCATATAGCAGGAGAGCGTAATCAATTTAGATAATGGATTCTGGTGAAATTAAAGTGTCAAAAATGTCTGATGACCTACATTCTTAGTAATCCTGTATTATCAGAGCAATTGTGGGAGTAGGTACTGAAATCATATTTTCTAATGGTCTAAAGAAGTTCAGGAAATTGCTTCATCGGAATGGAGTTTTCGGCCAGTTTTGCAACTGTGTTACCAAAGAATTTTGGATTATGATTATTTTTCTCACTGATAGTGGAGTAGTAAGAGGATCTTTGCAGTGTAAGGATTGGAGTGTATTCTGTAAAGATGTCTTTACAAAAAGCCCACTTCATTCCTCAGGTGTTATGAGCATATCCCGATGCTTTGCACTTAACCTAAAGAAGTGCGCATACACCTACATCTATGACTTCATGTGAGTGTGTTCATGTGTGCTAATGCATGTGTGTGTGTGTGTGTGCGTGTGTGTGTGTGCATGCATGTGCCATACACACCTGGGCAATAAACTGGATGATCTTGACGAAGATATTAAGGGGCATGTCTCTGGGTACCACACTGCGACTGCCCTTGGGGAACAGAGTGGAGGTGATGGACGTCAGACGGCTGGGGGGGGTGCAAGAAAGAGGAAGACAGGGGAGGGTAGTGGTGATGAGAGAGACATGTAGGGATAGGGATGTCACATCAGTAACATACCTCAGCACAGATGTTAAAGGTGTAATGTGTAGCATTTCAATTTCAATAAATCATTGCTGCATTCATTTTGAGACATTCTTTCATTCTCTTTGCAGAAGGAAGAAACAGGGTTTATGGGAAATGCCTTCATTTTGAGAAACAATAGCAGTAACAATACCACTGGCATGAAATAGAGGCTACCAATCATCTCAACTATGGTCTCTACGGTTATGCGGACAATAATATATTGACGTTTAAAAATGCTACAAGTAGCACCTTTAAAATAACACCTCCCACTTTGCTGATGGGAAACGTAACTGCATGTGCCTGTTACCTCTGCGTTCCAGTGTTGCTCTCACACTTGATGCGGATCATGTAGACCCAGAGCAGGCGGTAGAGAGACTCTAGAGCTACACGTGCCATCTTGGGGTCTTTATTCTGTACACACACACACACACACACACACACACACACACACACACACACACACACACACAAATTTAGCCATGAATCTAATGCAAACTGTCTGTGACCGTAAATCTGCAACGACACTTTCTCTGTT
>OOFE01049844.1:30188-44744 GCA_900323365.1 Monocentris japonica
TCTCTATATTTATGTGTGTGTGTGTGTGTGTGTGTGTGTGTGTGTGTGTGTGTGTGTGTGTCGCTGGCTTGCTGACACACCGGTCCGAGTTAGTTACACAGTGTTCTCTCTCACCGACCCTGTGGTCAGGAATCTGGAAACGGCTTTTACGAGAGCTGGGAGTAACAGCCAGTTCGTACAGTGTGTGTGTGTGTGTGTGTTTGTGTGTGTGTGTGTGTGTGCGTGTTTGTGTGTGTTCTCAGCATTACAGCAGAACATATCTGCGATGACAGCCACCAGTAGGAATTTCTACAGTATACGTTAACATATGACATGAAAAATCAGTAGAAACCTACTGTAGCTTGGATGTTGGAGGAAAGGAGGGGTGGGTGAGAGCAGTCATCGGGGTTATCAGATAGTCACATCCCATGCCACATCTGGCGTCTACCCTGTATCTACACTTAAGCTTACACCTAATTCACATGCTTTTGGCCTCAACAGCATTAGGCTAATGGGAAAGCTGTTGGTTTGAAGTGTATGGATGAACTCAGTGTTAAATGTGCAGCATTTTTGAACCACCTACAGTACTGCAGCCATGAGGTGACGCTCACTCTCACTCATACTGTCAAACACTGTACACTATATTTGAACTATTTTTCCAAATAATTTTATCAATTTTAGGAAAAAAAATACCCTGAGGTTCATATCTCTGCATTTCTTTGGATTGGGAGTGTCTTGAAATTCCAAATCCAAGTTTTTGTTCCAGAACAGAGAGTACGGACTGAAAAGTGAGTCTTGAAAGCCAGAAATTGCAGCACCTGGCAAAGTAATCATTGAGTCATTGGTATTGGTCAACAAACCTATCAACTCCCTAAAGATTTATTATGGTCGCTTTGCACCACAGGACAGTAAAACTTTTACTTATTGCACCTTAGTTATACTTATATGTAAGTCTAATCGTGACTGCTCAATGACATGTAGCTTCTTAACAAAGTTACAATCACTTTAAACTGGAACAAAAGGTAATGGTAAAACCATGCACTTCCAATAGTATTAGAACATGTAAGGACCCCGTTGCTCTCCTCCAGTCCCAGTGGAACAACCTTTCCAGAACTAATCCATTTGATAAAAGGTCAGCACTTGAATTGTACCACATGAGTGATGAGACTGCAGTTAACAAGAAATTGATGAGAGTTCCAGGAAAATTAATCCATAAGAAAGCACTCACATGGAGTACACACATATTTTTACTGCACGCACGCAAACACACACACACAAACACACACACACACACACACACACATACATAGCTTTTACTCCATGATCGACTAACTCGTAGACCCTCACGCATCTCAGTGGTGAAACCTAATTTACACACTTGTACCTAGTACTTATACAGCGCAGTGCTGGCTTGATATACTTTCAGGGGTTACCGATATCTTGAGTCCAAACTGGTATGAGGTTTGATATTTTGATATGAGATACAGACTCTGTCTTCGTTGCTATCGTCTACATCTTGAACCTCTCACAGGCGTGACACACAGCTGAACTCAAGCTGGGTTTGTCATGCGGTTTGTGTCTAAGCTGCTCCACTTGAGAATGTGGCATGCATTCAGCAGCTCTGAACCTCAGCTGCTCTTTCTCTCCGAGAGCTATTTCCTCAATGCCTGAACGCAAAATGCCGCATGTTGATAGGTTGGCTTGTTCACTTTTGGTTGGAGTCCGTCAAAGCTATTACTAAGATTTTTTCCAATTTTCCATAACGGCTCAGCTCTCAGGTGCGTAGCAGAGGATTGGTTCAGCTTGCACTGATTTACTCGGATCAATCTCCCACTGGTTCGTACATATATGGTGATTCCATGTGTGAGGTGATTGTTCCTCTACTTTTTTCATCCCATTTATTGTTGAAGCCCGTTCTGAATAAATTCACTAGGGCCGGAACACATGTTTTATTCACTGGGGCTTGAAAAGATATTTTTCACGGCCTTGGCCTCGATTCACATAACTCACTAAGCACATTTATTACTTGCCTGCAGTTCCCCACTGCAGCCCTTCTAAGTGAGCGCTATCTGTCTCGCTTTCTGTCTCGCTTTCTGTCTCGCTATCTGTCTGACATTCCTTTCACAGAGCACACTTCAGCACCTCAGTTGTCATTATCTGATGAATTGATTGTCTCTGAGGACGTTGTAGAAGAGAGTAGATAGGGCATAGGGCAGCACTCCACACTACTCTTATTTGACTTTTCTCTACTCTGCCTACTCTCCCCCACTCCGCTTTACTCTACTTTGCTCTCCTCTAATATCGCCTAATGTTCCCTAATTCACTCTACTCTTCTACTGTAACTGACCCGTGTTTATTTTCATGTTTAGCCAGAGGGCATCGGCCAATCGCCAGTCACCCCCACGTCAGACGGAGACAAGGTGGACCTGGAGGCCTTCAGCGAGTTCACCAAGATTATCACCCCCGCCATCACCCGCGTCGTCGACTTTGCCAAAAAACTGCCCATGTTCTCAGAGGTGAGTGCCGGTTAATTATGCTTGAGTCTGTGTGAGCCAGATCGTGTGTGTGTGTGTGTGTGTGAGAGAGACAGATGGAGGAGTGGAGGAGTAGTGAGATGGGCACTTAAGGAGCAGAGGGAGGGTGTCATGGTCTGACAGAGAGGAAGACAGATGATACAGAGCTGACATGGCAGACGTACATTAAAACACAGGCTGCTGTCATGCTGCAGTTGTGTATATTTCAATCTGTTGAGATCTGTGTTTGCGATTAATTGTTTTTTGCAAAACTAACAGTTGCTCAGAAGTATTTGACCAATTATTATGTTATTACTGTAGAAAACCTCTCATATATTGGGGTAAAAACTATTGCTTTTTACCTCAGAAAAGTAGAAGTCTCGGGCCACTTTGCTGGTCATTTCAGTATCCCCGACTCTCATTGTTGAATATTTCTTCTCTTCTTGCGTCTGCAAATAAACTCAGAAGCAACATTTGTTGCTCATAGCAATCAGAGAGGCACGCCATGAAATCCTCCGCTGTTTTATCTGTTGCTGTATTCAGAGTTGTGCATCTGTTTGCCCAACCATAATTAGCAACTGGTGATCATGTTTCCTGTCTGCTGCTCGTAATGACATCGTGTTTGACTGGATAATTATCAGGGTGTTGATTTATTGTCGTGTGTGTGTGTGTGTGTGGGTGTGTGTGGGAGGGAGAGAGAAAGAGTGTGCGTGAGAGTCTGGGGTGTAACGTGCAATAGGACTACAGTACTCTGAGTAAGAATATTGTAACTGTAATCCATTACATTTGCTTTAGAAAATAGGAATTACAGATACTTTTGAATGCTTGGTGGTTATTTGTTTAATAATTTGACATGTTTAAAGGGGAAAGGCATTTATAACATTATTGACACTCATTTTATTGTACACATCTTGAAATAATGGTTGATACTGGCTGTTGATGATTATAACACAACTAAAATGAATGTGTACGTTTGAAGAAACCGTTAATGTAACTGCTTATTCTATGGATTTGGAAGGAAAAGTAACAAAGTAATCCGGTTACTGAGTTTGAGTATTACTGTCGGTAATGTTTAACACTTTTTCTTTTCACCTTCCCAATCCTGTTGACAGACGGAGAGAGAGAGAGAGAACCTGTTGAGATGTGTTTCTTTCACTGTAGTGGTGAATCACAAATAAACACACCCAGAAACAAAGCCCACGAGAGACTAAAGATGAGGATAATTCTCTCTTCCTTTTCCACAAATTGATTTTGTGGAGCAATAAATGCTTAATGCATCTAAAGTATGCCTCAAGGTACAGATTTACAAGACAAACTAAATGGTAAATGCTTATGAAAATGCTCGCCAGTAAATGGCAGTGAAATAAATAACATGACTGAACATTGAGGGGATATTCAGTTGGCCACACCAGCGTCTGTAGATTCAATCACATGGCTTCAACTCAGACAGTCCAATATCCATGTAAATCAGGGTGTTAGTAATCATCTACGTTCATCAAACAAAGTCTGTCCCTCTGTCCAACTATCTTTCTGTTTTCCTCTCACTCCCAACCCTCCCTCTCTCTTTCTCCTCACTTCACCCACATGGCCACATCTGCTCCCTCCCTCCACCTGTGTTCATTCCTTCCCAACTGGTAAATTCCAAAGTGCTACGTTCCCTTTTTGGGGGAAAAGGGTTAAATGTTGCCTGTCCATTGCCACGGACGATTACATCCATCGAAATGTGGCTTAAGATGGCTAATAACTTCAATAATAGTCAATGGCGAGTTTGACTTTCACACCAGCAGTCATTAGATGTCATTTATCTCATTTTGGAATGATATATTTGGATTTAACACTTTCTTTTTTTCTCCAGCTGCCTTGTGAAGATCAGATCATATTGTTGAAGGGCTGCTGCATGGAGATCATGTCCCTGCGGGCCGCTGTGCGCTACGACCCCGAGAGCGAGACGTTGACGCTGAGCGGGGAGATGGCGGTGAAGCGCGAGCAGCTGAAGAACGGTGGGCTGGGCGTGGTGTCGGACGCCATCTTTGATCTGGGCAAGAGCTTGGCGCAGTTCAACCTGGACGACACCGAGGTGGCGCTCTTGCAGGCCGTGCTGCTCATGAGCTCAGGTCTGTTGTTCCTATAAGAACTGACTCATTGAGTCGTTCAGTCCTCTTAATTTCCTATGTGAAACTGAAACTACTGCAAGAAAAAGCCTTTGCTATCGGCTCTTTCATGTTGCACATGTTTTCAGGGAGCTGTGGCTTTCACGCTTGCACTCCTTACTATTGGCTGCTTGTAATGTTGGCAATCTAGAAATGTAAGCTTACTCTAGTTGCACTTATTGTAACAGTGGACAAAATCATTAGCTGAACGCAATGTAATATAAATGTAAATCGTAAGTCTTCTGCCCCCTTGGAGACACATTTCCATGACAATCCATGTTCCCAATCATTACCCTCCTGCTTTATATTTATTGTAGCTGTTAAATCAAGCTGTAATTATGGCCTGAAGGTAAAAATTCACGTAACATATTCAGGGTAGAAATGGGGAATCAACCTGAGTATGGTAAGAAACCTTTTCTCCCTTGGTTTGTTCATTGAACATCATACAAACTCTAACCTGTTTTGGCCTAGACCTTCACCAGGGAGTATTTTATTTCGGGTCACACATCACATAATATACTTAGGATTTTGAAATAATAGGATGGAAATAAACAGAGGGTGTGTCTTTAAGCACAGCCATGGCCTCATGTAAGACAAGCTGCGTTCATCTCTTGAGCTCTTTGGCCGTTTTCTCTGTTCGCTATCTATCTCTGTTCCTAGTTCTATGACTTATTGAGGGGTTAAACAAACTCACGTTTCTCCCCGTAGGATTTGCCATTTTTCATTCCTTGCTTCTAGTATCTTGGCTCACATAGGGTAGGGTAGTGTAGGATAGGGGTAGGAAACCAGAGAGTGATGTCAACTATTGAGATGCCACCATTGGCTATCTCTGCTCCCCGTGAATCTAGCAGCGCGTCAGAAACGTGTTGTTGCACTATCATCTAGCCGGTAGCATGGGCATTTGATATAGCAGACAGCATGCCGGTCTGGTCTGGTTGTGGTTTGCAGCTGTTGAAATCCCATTTAATGATAACAAAAATTAAATCAAGTTTATCAAGATGCCATAGAACACAGTGAACAATTAAAAGCAGTTTGAAGACAAATTGTGTTGTAACTTTTAATTCATGGATACATGGGCTTGTTAGTGGAGCCAGTAAAGCCTTCCCTTTTATTATAGCTGATTGCTTGTTAGTATTGTTCCTTTTATTTTGTATCTCTCTGTAACTTTGTCAATACCAGTCTTTACTTGAAAAAAGGTTGTTACCTTCTCAGATGTTTTGTCAAATAAAAAGTGTCCGTTTTTGTGTGACAGTTACGTCAGTGGGTGTGATCCAGTCTGAATCGTACATGGTAACCCATGAGAGGCTGCTGTGTTCACTGAGCTGCTATGTGATGTAAAACTCTCTCGCTCTGGCAGGGATCATTTCATTTTTATGATTAGCTTGCGTTGATGATGACTCCTCCCCTCCTCTCTACCTCCCCCTCTCCCTCCCACCTTGCCTCCCTTCCTACATTCATCTTTCCCCTCACCTCTGCCTCCTACCTACACTCTCTCCCTACCTCTCCCTCCCACCACTTTGCTCTCTTTCTACGTCTACTCCCTCCATTCCTCCTCTTCCTCTCACCCTCACTCCTTTGCCTTCCCTCCCTTTCCTTCCCACAGACCGCTCCGGCCTGACATGTGTGGACAAGATCGAGAAGTGCCAGGAGACCTACCTGCTGGCATTCGAGCACTACATCAACTACCGCAAGCACAACATTCCCCACTTCTGGCCTAAGCTCCTGATGAAGGTGACGGACCTGCGGATGATCGGGGCATGCCACGCCAGCCGCTTCCTCCACATGAAGGTGGAGTGTCCCAACGAACTCTTCCCGCCGCTCTTCCTGGAGGTCTTCGAAGACCAGGAAGTGTGAAATATGGTTCGCACCACCCCGAAGAGGAAGAGGACGTTGGGGCAAATTGTGAGAAGGCAAGGGCCATCGTTTGTACAGGGGAAGGATGGAGGGAGAGTCTTCTCGGCAGGACTTGGCATTTCTTCAACCTGACATATGGTTTAAAAACAGGAAAGAACAGCAACACACCAGCAACAGGAGAGTCAAGCAAACAGAGGATTTTGTTTTTTGAGCACCCCCTCCTCCACCTCTTTTTCCCCCTTCTCCTTACCCGCGTGTTTAAAATCTATGTGGGGGCCCTTCTGTCTGAGCATGATGTCTTATCTAGTGAGAGTTACAGCCATTTGCCAACACACATACACAGACACACACATTGACACGCACACACACAAACACACACACAGCCACAGCCACCTCAATTCCTCAGAGCAACGCCCTGCCTGGATGCGAACGGCAGGGGGGTGGGGGGAGGGCCCGTTACTCTCTCTGGTGCTTTGTAGTGCCACCACCAGATGTGACAGTGGTTAAAGCTCACAGATTCTCACCTGTTTAGAAACCCCTTTTACCAGCTTCCCGGCTGCCCAGCACCTCTCAGTATTAATCTCTGAATTAGTGTTAGGCAGTTAATTCAGAAAACATGGTCGACAGTGAAAGATATTACTGACAGACATACAGGCACGCGCAATCAGCAACACTGCGCTTTTTAAGTTTGAGCAGATGCTCAGAGCATTACTCTGGTGTGTAATGACCGCAGTAGAGCAAAGCTACCAGGCCTAGTAATTATCTCCTCGACTCAAACTGAGCCGTCTGTTTTGGAGCCTTTTTTAGATCCCAGTTAGGACCGGTGCTATATTTATAAGGCTACTCCAGTTTTATGAAATTGTGTTGTCTACCTTTTAAGAAAAGTGTAGACCATGGCTCCATATCTACCTTCATTTCTGTCATTGGACCGGTTCCTGTGACACACACACACACACACACACACACACACACACATATGGGCAGACTTGCCTTGTCACTGTCTGTGTTGCTTGTGCCAGCAGCATACTCTCTCATGAATGACAATTGAGCCTTTCTCTCTCCAAGGAGAGTCGCCGCACAAGGCACAAGGAGGAGGAGGAGGAGGAGGAGGGGGGCAGAGAGATGGAAAAGAAGGAACAGAAAAAGAGCAAGGAAATGAGATTTAATAGCTGGACAGTGGATTCAGAGCCAGGGGTCAGACGTAAATCTGTGCTGACTCTCCCACACCCAGCCTCCAAGGAGGGTTTGAATAGCAGCAACCACAAGCAAGGCAGGGAAGCTCATCTTACACACACACACACACACACACACTTTCTCTCTCTCTCCCTAACACACCAACACGTACATACACACACAGCATCACCTCAATAACTTGAATGCCTCATTTTACTGTATGCACTGTACGCAGCAGTGTTGATATATAGCCCTAACCTGCAGGGCTTGTTTAGAGTCCTCTCTTGTTGGACTCCGCTCAGTGTGGCCCCTCCAGGCTTCCATACACATTTGCCTTTTACCATGGGCGTCACTGAGAGCAGGCAAATGCCAAGAAGGCTGCCATTTACCTCAAAGTGGGCACACCCCCGGGCTGGGGCAGCAACAATGCCCCTGTGGTGTTAGGCTCTACCTCACCTCTCTGGACACAGGGCAGCTGCCCACAGCCTACACACACACACACACTCACATATACACCATTCAAGTTGGCATGTTCAAAGTAACATACAAATGTGGATAATTTTGCATGGCTGCACACTTGTAGACATGTACAAGAAAGACAGAAGACTCACATACTAACACACACGCACACAAACCCCCAGTGCTATCACTCGGTTGAAAATAAATACCACTGAAGACAGGAGGGCCGACCATTCCCCTGGATATTAAGGTTTCACTAAGTCCAGGGGATGGTACCCATGACATTCGGGTTATCTCTTTTTGTTGTACGGGACCAAGTGTCATCTTTTGAAATTTGGAATCCCCTTTTTTTCTGTCTAAACAGAAACAAACTCACAGAAGCAAAGAAGGACAGTGTGGATGTTCAGCCCAGCTGCCACCCATGTAAACAAGCTGGGGGAGAGATAACACAGAGCAACTGAGAGCCCCAAGCTGGCCTCACCCACTGAGTTAGCATGCATAGAAAGGGCAATTTCCTTGTGTGTCATGGAGATCTTGGTGATCGTCCACTGTACACCTGTGATGGCTGCCATTGAACGTTGATGATGTTGTCATGGAAATAAGCATTCTTTAAGCGTGGACAGTGCATGAGACACAAGAAAGGTGGAATGTTCACAACTGAAATGAAGCCTCTTCAATGGTGTCTCTTCAACTCTGTGAGTCTTGAGCACTTTATCGTTTCTCACCTCTATGACAACAATATCACACATCCCATGGCAAATATCTTGAAGTCACAATGAATATGAAAAATGATTCACCTTGTTAGATAATTTCCCATGTTTCCAACATTTTTATTTTCTTGTGTTGTTAGTGGTTACTTCATGACATACCAGTAGGTATACGTAAACTGATTCCAACCAATAATATCACAGAATAATACCACTCCCATCAAATAAACCTGCCTTTCTCTCCATAATGGATATCCCATTTACACCATCGGCCACTTTTGAATGACCCCTCCCATCGTAAAAAAAGATGCTCTCAACAATTTGTTTCATTGTGACTTTAAGGGTACTAGCCAAGTGACCATTCAAGATTGTTGATTTGTATATGAAAGCCCACTCTATTCATTCCAATTCTGTGGCCAGGCCTAAACTAACTGGGTTCAGCACTCTTACAGGACGGAAATGTACAAAAAAGACTCAAATCTATTTTATATTCAATGCCAAGCAGTAGTTTATGAAACTGGGCAATTGTACAGAAATGGGTGTTCGGCACCCCTCTGAAGTACCTCCATGGACGCACGGCCGGAGCAGCGGGGATCATGGGAAATCATTACAGAAGGCCAAGCCTCACTGCCTCAAACTTGTGGAGCGATGCTGGGAAGAGAATGGAACTGGAACGCGACCGTGATCTGACCTCTGGGCACTCTGGCAGAGTAGCAACTCCAGAGTCCTGCACCTCAACTGACCCGCCTGCCTCACTCTCTGAAGAGCCCCCTCCCCAAACATATGACCACTCCCAGCCGCCCATCACTTGCCCTGCCTACTCCGTATGCCGCGCCCCTGACAATGCCCTGTCTGGAGCCTAGCTCTGAATAAATTGCACCCCGCCACCACCATCATGACAGCCCCCACCCAGCCAGGCTGGTGGGAGTTTTTGCACTACTGCAGTGGTCCTCAGCACCCGTTCCCTTCAGCCCTTACTCATCAACATTTTACCATTTGACTTACATTAGTTAGTCAACTCCCCCAGCCCAGGGGGCATCCTGACCCACTCTGTGTAACAGAGGCTCGCAGCCGCAGTGGGCTCAGTCACAAACCTGTCACATTGTCAGTATTAGAGTAACAACACTTAACTCCCCACCCATCAACTCCAGGGGTGGAGAGAGGTCCCTGGATGGAGGAGGGGAGGGGCAGTTGGGGGACCACTGTTTAGCACTTACTCATTCTCCCTATAGTTCTCCTTCCTAGAGAAGTGTTGGTGACATCACCAGCAACATTTCAAACACCCTCCAAGCAGGCCCCTTCCACCAACATCCTCTCCTTTTCCCTAACCATCCTACCTATTGGGGCCTCCCACCATTGAGTGGGAGGCCCCAAACTGGCCCAGAATCATTGACACCAAACGGAATTCAGGCCTCTCCCTTGTGAGACAAGGCTGGCCATAGCTGCCCTTCAGAGTGGCGCCACCAAATGAATGTGAACAGCAAAGCAGCAGCAATGGGAGAGAGAGAATGTGAGTATGCAAGAGAGAAAGCAATGAGAAAGCATGGGACAGGAAAAAAGTTGAGGGCCTCAGCCCTTACCACCATCATTGACATGGGTTGGAGTGGGTGACGTGGCTGGTTGTCTAGACAATGTTACGAACACTTGGAGGAAGGGGAGACAGTGATGTATGAGATGGTCTCCCCTCCCATTCCCACACAACCCCACATGAGCCACCCCTCTTTCCTAGCCCACAGCCCCAAATGCCCCCCCTTCAGCTCCCTCCAAAAGGAGAGTCTCCAACTTTCATATGGTGATGATCAGCGAGAGAAAATATCCTGCATTCCAGTGATGCAGGTCTGGAATTCCAAGCAGTCTTCAAAAAAGAACTGAAAAAGACAAAAAAAATCTAGTGATGTCCTTCGTTCTCGTGAGCTGACTGGGTATGTGTGTGTGACAGTAGGGGTTAAAATGCTGCTTTACCTTCTGAGTCTGATAAAGATTAAGAAAAAAGATATATGAAATGATTATAAATCCATAAAACAAAATGAAAAGAGATGACTTTAAAAAAGGACTCCTGAACAAAAGGCTTGGAGATTGAGCTTTTTCCATTTTATCAATGTTTTCTTATTTTTCTGTTTGTTTTTGACGCTTAAACTGCTCTGTGTAAAAGAAAAAAGAACAGCCGTAGTCACTTTTTGACCATGCGTGCAGTGTAACATAGAAAATATTTCACTTCTTTTTCACATCTATAGTTTGTGTTGATAAGCCAACTGATCTGTTGTCTGTGTATCTGTCCGATCGTCCGTCCCCTTTTATCAGGAGGAATTTACAACCAACAAAACAGGAATACTTTCTTTTTTATATTTTTGTTTCCTTTTTTATGAAAGACAACTTTGGAAAAAAAAAACACAAACAGGAAAAATAATGGAACAGAAACTGAAAATACAAAAAAAAACAAAACTGAAACACAATCTTCTCATACCTCACACAACACAAAACTCAAAGGAACTTGGGAGGAGTCATATTTTGCAGGCACATGTGAAAGTGCAGAAATACATATACATATATATATAGTATATGTGTATAGAAAAAAAATGTACGTTAAGATAATATGTGCTTGTGCGTACGCATCAGTAGAAGTTACAAAAGGATTCTTCCCTCAAGCTTTGGTGCTCTCTATCTTATCGATTTGGTTTCCAGGATGACGGGGGATGCAACACATACATTAGAAAACGTTGTTTATCGTCAGAGAGGCTCTGGTCATGGGGGCAGCTGTCCCACTTAAAGGTCCATGAGGGTAGACAGTGAAGCAAAAATGTGAATGGCCCAGAGTTTGAGGGATCATGGCTTTTGTAATGGCTGAGTGTTTTATGGTATTGAATGTAGCTGACAGGAGGGGGCTGGACCTGAGCCCGGCACCCACAACCTCACTTCCACACACCAGCAGAGCGGATAGTGGTGTCACATAGATGTTACAAACAACCAACAAACTGAGAATATATTGCCCATCTGCAAGGTGCAATACTATGTTATGTATTTGTTTTGTACTTTTTTCTGTTCTGCTTTTATTTTCATTTCAGTTTGATTTTATTTTGGCCATAACCAAGGATGTAAATACAAAAAATGAAAGATAAAATCAGTTTATGTAAAACCATATGCAACACTCAAAAATGACCAGATGTTGCGGCAAGGGCGCAAAAATAAACTTATCCGCTCCATCTCCATCTTGTAAAGTAAGAAAAAAATGCAAAGTAACATGTAATGCTTCATACATGTGTATGTGTGCTTGTGTGCACTCTCACACGTGCATGCTGATCCATATTCAGTAGTGCCCCGTGACATTATTCATACAACCCTGTGCCTCCTCTTGTTTGCAAAGAGATACTTACCCCCCATGTCCTCACCACAACATACGACATGTTACACATGAATGCCTATAGTATGTGTGTTCACCTATGGAATCAGATTCCGCTCTTCCAGACTATCGATGTGAGTGGGTTGCCAGCAACCACAGTGGCCAAAGGTCAGGAGGTGCACTGGGGCTTACTTTGTAGACTGATGGGCGGTGGGGGAGGGAGACATCAATAGGCCATAGGGGCGTTAGTGTTGCTTGGCCTGAGCCTCAGCTAACCTGGCTGCTGCACATCATAGTTGGAAAAGTCCAAAACAGAATCGCCCATCTGTCCCCCAACCCCACCCCTCCATAGCAGTCTTGTCCTAGTTCAGTCTAGCATGTTGACACATTGGACGAGGGCTGAGATTGTCTGTGATGTTTCTGGTTTTATGGTTGTCTTTGGTCTCCCCTATGCCAAATGTAGACTTTATAAGGACATGCAAGTAGCAAGATGTCTATGCAATTTCCCTCCAACTCCCTCTGAAAGGCAAACTCACTGTAACAACGAGCTGCTCTGGCAGTCTTGCATATGATGTTAAAATCAATTTCAACCTGGCTTGGATCCCAGAGGTCCTTTGTTTGACCCAGAAGCAAAGACCCTTGCTACTTCGTGTGGGCGAGGGTCAGGACTGCTAGAGTGAGGCAGCCTTTAGCCCAGCTCAGCGGCTGGTCCCTGCGGTCGGTAAAGCCCACTCTTTAAGGTAGTCCAGGTCCCAGAGAATAAGTAGGAGGGGCACCGGGGACGTTGTGGAGGATTAGATACTATGAGATGTGCTGTTTTTGTAAACTGCTCCAAAAGTGGTGTGTGTGTGTGTGTGTGTGTGTAGGTGTACGTGTGTCAAAGTTTGGGTATGATTTGTGTCTACTTGATACAATGCTCTCATTGTTTGGTGGGTTGATCCTAGCAAAAAGCACACAGTCTCAAGTTCTTAGACTTGGACAAGACTCTAAATTGTATCACTCCTTCAGAGATACGTGGAACAATAGTTAAGCTTTAATCCTGTGGCCAAATGAATGTAATTTCAAAAGAGTATTTTCAGTGGGTGATGAGTAGATTAGTGAGATGTATGTGGCGTGAGCAATGGTAGTTTTCCCTGACCCAGGACCTCTCCCTTTAAGGAAGGCTCCTGTGGGCTTGAACTAATTCACAATCACAAGCCAATATATCGATAGGCACTCAAGGAGCAAACTACGTCACTCCACTTAAAATGAACACCTATAACCCCCTGACCACCAATTTAGGCACTTAGCTGATATGCACTTTGAGCAGCCCAGACCCGGCATATGTGGAAGAATCGATGTGGGTAATGATTGTGACAAAATAAAAAAAAAAAATGATTGCACCCAACAGCAGCCAAATGGCTCTTGCACCATTTAAATGTTACTTTTTGATTTAGTTTAACCAGCTAAATGAAAAGAGCTGCAGCCTTGAGGCAAAGGCAGTTCAAGACAAATTCTAAAATTAAAAATAATTTTTTATTATTAAAGTGCAATAAGTGAGTGAGTGACGCTTTTGCAGTATACTGGCCTTGTCGTATCTTGTGAGACAATTTTGGGGGGGAAATAAGGATTCTCATGGTTGCTTTTTAAACACCCACCCATGAGAGCATCAGCTAGCACACAGACCCACTTCACACATACACACACACACACACACACACACACACAGGCCGCTTTTTGTGACTGGGTAAAGGAAGCTATTGAAGGATTCTCTCAGGTAAAAGAACATTTTCTAATAAATGATGATGAACCTTAGATGAACCACCATTGTTAGCTCATCTTTATTTGTCTTCTGAATTTACAATCAAACCTTTTTTTCCTGTTTGTCCTGTATATTTTCTATCCTGTCCACTGCAAGGGGCAGGACGAAAAGGTGTACACGGTAGACATCCAGGTTTCAAGGACTTGGACACACAAGACATGCCATGCCCACATTGCTTTCTAAACCCTGAATGAGAAAATATTTCATTGTGTGTGGGGGTGAAAGAACGTCTTTGTGTACCTCGGTCTATTGGTTTTGTTTGGATGTGGGTGTTTGTGAGTTGTGGTTGTGTGGGTTTGGCGCTGCGCTGTGCAAACACACACAAAAAACTTTACTTTATTTGGGCCAGCTTGTTACCTGCATTTGAAAAAAATCCTGCTTCACCACGTGATCCTAAATAAATTACATTTTTCTCCATTTCTCATAAACACACACATGCTAGAGTGTACAGAAGCAATTTCATCCCTCACAGTCGGCGGATTCCTATTTGATATTCTAGTCATTGCGCTTTCTCCCTTTACGGTCAAAGTTCCAGCAGCAATACCCAGCTCTCCCTTGCCCAGTTGGCTAATGGTGTACATAC
>OOFE01049844.1:53422-74163 GCA_900323365.1 Monocentris japonica
AGACACTCTCTCTCTCTCTCTCTCTCTCTCTCTCTCTTTTTCTCTAGCCACACACTTTCTACTTGTAAACAATTTTACATGGATCATCTCCAACAGTAGCTCACTTTCTTTTCTTCTCAATCCTTAGTTCACCCCTCTCTCTCTAATCCTTACAAACCACTCTCTCTCTCTCTCTCTTTCACATTGTCATCAGGCTTGACATGTAGCGTGTTTGTTCTGCAGACATTAAAGGCTGCCTGTTATGTATGTGATGCCTAACTTCCTTTCCCTTCCCCTGGTTCCTCTCAAGTCAGGGTCAGGTGAGGACGGGAGAGGGTGAGAGCAGGCCTTGACCCGAATCCACCCCCATCATCCCTTTTGAAAACATATGCATGAACTCAGTAGCCCACACCGCGCTGGGGAAGAGAGAGGAGGGGAGAATAGGGAGGGATTTTAAACACCAGTGGGCCAAGGGGTAAAGAATTAAAATGGACAGAGAGGAAAAGTGGATGATGCATGGATCTTTAAAGCCTCAATCTATATTGCAACAGTCACCCCACTACTTCGGTTGACTACTCGGTTCAGTGTCAACTACTAGTAGGTTTTTAATTTTGTCCACTCTGATATTTATGTTCTGAACTTTTGAAACATGGAACGACAGTATGTGAGTTATACATGTATCTTGGCTGCAAAGGGTTGTATAAATTTAAAAACATTGGAGTGTAATAGACATCCTTAATAAGTTACGATGAGTTAAGACAAATTCTCCAAGAGGATGTGAATGGGGATGTATCCAAAAGTCAGACAGTTAAATAAATTCCAGATTGTATCTTTAACAGTTGAAGGTTGAGAAATACTTGGGAAAGATGTAGTCACTTGAAAAAGATCATGTGGGAGTTCTGTGGAAAGAGACCTCTTGGGAGGGAAGCCTCTCACAGAGAATACATTAAACAAGATTGGCTAAGTCAACACAGGGAGACATAAACATACAAACTGTATCCTTTTAAAGAATTGTAACACATGAAAAAGCCTGGGAATGTGAGAAATGCAATGCACAAAATGACCAACGATTACAGCGAGTCTAGTGTAGTCTAGTGTGTATAAGTGCACATAAGAAGACACGTACAAGTTATAGGTTACTTCTTTTTTTCAGAAAACATCAGAGTATGTGAGCATAAGGACAACGATTCCTACACCACAGTGATTTAGTGCTAGTCTGTCTAATGTCTCGTGTGTTTGTGTGCTTATGGTTGGGCAATTGGACAAGGAGCTTAGAGCCGGGGGGGCTCAGCAGGGGGGACTGATGCAAGTAAACAGGGCACCTGCATTGAGAGCAGCAGGGAAACACATAGACCGACCAGAGGATGTGTGTGTGTGTGTGTGTGTGTGTGTGTGTAGGATGGGGGGGGCGGGGTTGCAAATGCTGGGTCAAGTGGGTGAGGATGTGTCGGGAGCAATATGGAGGGTTATCCCACAGTGACACAGTGAGGAAGGCTGTCTCCCGTGTCTGGCATACCAGACATCTTGGAAATGGCGCTATAGACACACTGACAGTATATACAAAGTGTCACTGCATGCAGACTTGATTCATTGGCCTACACAACTCCCTCACCAGTACTCTTCCAACACTTGGTGTGCTGACCAGGACTGCATGGAGTGGTTTATCACTGAGTGCTGTCATAGGCACAGTGGAAGCCTTAAACCTATTCAAATTCATATGAGAAGGCCATTATCATTGTCAAGGTGTGTGTCATCTTGTTGTTGCTCAACAATTAGGTTTCTCATGACTCATAGTAACAATTTCAAATAGTTCACTGAGGTCACATCTGAACAAAATGAAGCAAGTGACCCGTCTGTTGTAGTTTGAGCACATTTCACATTTAAAATCCATGACTTTAAATAAATTCTTCATTACACCGTATCAAATTATTTAGGCCACCAGGCTAGGCTAGACATAATTTTGTAATGCAACTTTTGTTATGCATCCCCACAGCCATAGCTGGAGCTGCATACAAAAATATAATAAATGAAACATAAAATGAAAGTTATGCCAGTATTCGCATGTATCTTTATTAGGCCTAATGCATCTTTATTAGGCCTAGCATGTTTTTTCAACACAGTCATCTCTTAGCAAAGATGTATTCTTATTAAACATTTACTCAAGCTATGCATAAAAAATGAAACAAGGGCTAGGACCCTCATGAGGAGAAAAATCACACACTAAGTTACCCCGTAATCACTAAGAGGGGCTTTTGGTTTGATGGATCTGTTTCAGAACATACAGATTTTTAAAGGCTTTGGCCACAGCCTAAATGACAACATGACATGACATTTTAAATTAAATTCGTATTTATTTATTTAAAGATTTTAGCGCCATCGCGTGGCCAGACTGACAGCCTGTACGTGTTTCCGTAAAAGACGGAAGCGGAAGTTGCTCACATCCATTATGTCTGCCGCTGTCTACGTTTTATGAACAAAAACAAGACTCGTGGAGAATGGCAGACGGCGGAGTTGACGAGCTCCAGCAGCTTGAATACTTATCTTTGGTGTCCAAGGTCTGCACAGAGCTCGACAACCATCTGGGAATAAGTGACAAAGACCTGGGTGTGTACTTTGTTGCTGAGAACAGCCGCTGTAGTAGGAGTAGCCGAGCTAACTGGCTAACGATGTTAGCTTCTGCTAGCCAGCCAAAATGTTTACGGTGACGGCAAGTTTTCCAACAGATCAGTCAAGTTTACATCTCTGTTACACTGTGATTGTTCTGACCAACGTTAATGTACGTATGTGCTGCATTAGAAGCCTGCCCAATTCACATTACATCTATTGTTTTTCTTACTTTACAGCTGAATTTGTCATCAACCTCGCTGAAAAACAACCGTCATTTGATGGATTCAAATCCCTTTTGCTCAAAAATGGAGCGGAATTCACAGTAAGTTAAACGCTTAAAGATACGGCGATATCTAACAGTCGTAGCCACGAGTTCGTTGGGCTGAGAGTTTAGATGTGATTAGGTGAAAATCGGTTTTGAATTCTGTGATGCTCTGTTTGTTGTAGGATTCTCTCATCAGCAACTTGCTCAGACTCATTCAAACTATGCGACCCCCATCCAAAGCATCTACAAGTAAAGGTAAGTGAGTAATGTTGCCCTTGAGCTGCCGGAGCATTAACTAAACAGCTAAAATCGAATAGAAGTGTTATCTTGAAGTGCATTCAATTGTCATGTTAGCTCTGTTCTGTTTCAGACAGCGTGCATTTGCTAGCACATTTTCAGGTGTGATGTTTGACAATAACAAAGTAACATTGCTTAAACTTTCAGTGTTTAGAATTACATTCTCTGTTGCTTGCCACTGCAACAATGTTGGTACTCCTGTGTCCTCCCTGTGTATGCTATGTGTTGTTTTCTTATGCACAATCATTTCCGCTTGGGAATGATCAAATTGATCTGTTTAATATATTAACCCTCCATCTTCTTTTACCAGACTCTGAGCCTTTGGTCAAGCAGAAGACGGAAAAGGAGAGATTGAAGGACATGTTCCCTGCACTTTGTAGACCAAACGACACGGCCCCGAAGGTAAGTGACTGTAGTCGAGAATTTCTTGTAGACAGGGGTTATGATGAAGCTATGAAGATAAAATGGAGCTTTGACTAGAGAAATGTGTCCAGATACCTAAATGTACATCATTGGCTGTTGACGTTCTCAGCTTTACCAGGTCCCAGTATTAATCACTAGTGCCAGGCATGGCAGATGGACAGAGTAACTATAGTGAATAACTTGAGTAACTTTGTTTCTCAACATAACTTTAGTTACAATAATAAATCATCATCAGAGGATACATCGGCTTTTCTCCCGTCTTATTGGTATTTGTATTAGACCTAAATATCTTATTGGTTGGCACCCTGCTCAAGAGCGATTAACATTAAAATAATCAGTCTAAAGAAGGGTAGATGCTAAAATCTGAAGCTGTTGTACCTCACCTGTAAGCTAAATTCTGAGATCAGCCTGTGTGAAGCTCAAAGATAAGCAAATGGTAAGTATCTCTAAGCCAAAATGCAAACCAGTGAATGCACAGTTACTGTGCCTCTGATGTCTTTTTGTCTATTTGACTCTCTCAGAGGCTACTAGATGAAGATGATGTGAAAATAGCAGCTGATGCCATGAAGGAGTTGGAGATGTTTATGCCCAGCATCAGTGGGACGTACTCAAAGAGCAGCAAGAGCAAGTGAGACAACTGAGAAGTCAATTCTAACTTTAATTTGCCTTAAGGAACTCACCTCCCACAATATTAAGCCACTAGCCCAACAAAGTGCTATGTGATGTTCAACAGAGGCCATTGTGTTTCGGTATACTGAATATATGCTGTTTTGAAATATCTTATCATAAACTGTTGAACTGCTGATGGCTGTAGAACTGGTGTGGTGGGATGAATGCAGCTATCCGTGTATTTATATGGAACCGACAACTAGCAAATACGCACTACAACTGTTTGTCCTGCTGTGTAGTTTACTGTGTAAATGTGTTCATCTATTTCTGTTAGATGATAACATGTGATCCAAAGCAAATTTCAGTGAAATCTGACAAACTGTAATCGCAGCATAGGGTTGTATTGTAAAGGCTTAATGCTGACAGGTTTTATGTAATTTTGCTTATCTACTAGGTCAGAAAAGAAGAGGCGGCACAGCCGTAGCAGAAGCAGAGAAAGAGACAGAGAGAGAGATCGAGACCGGGACAGGAGGAGACGGCACCGTTCTCGGTCTCGCTCCAAGTCCAGGTCTCGCTCCAGAGACCGCGACCGGCACAGAGACAGAGATCGAGACCGTGGCAAAAGAAGAGACCGGTCGTCCCGGTGGACTGAGCGTTCCCCCAGTCCCCGAAAGAAAGAGCAAGAGAGAGACCAAGATAAAGAGTCTGATCGCTGGAAGGACAAACATGTGGACCGGCCTCCACCAGAAGAGCCATCTGTGGGAGACATCTACAATGGCAAAGTCACCAGCATTATGCAGTTTGGATGCTTTGTACAGCTGGAGGGACTAAGGTCAGTATGAAGCTACCAGTGTGCTATAAACATAACTTGGATTAGCATGGCTTACTGGTTAGAGATCCATCCTTCAGCTGGAGAACCTGGTTTCAAGCCCCATGTCAATGAAAGCATCTGCCTTGCTGAAGTGTCCTTGTGTCCAAGTGAATGCAGCTGGCATTAACCTGGGCTTGCATACCCATACCCACCCCTGTGGTGCATACCTAGAGTACTCAGTCATGTAGTATTTTTACATTTGTAGGAAACGCTGGGAGGGTCTTGTCCACATTTCAGAGCTGCGTAGAGAGGGTCGAGTGGCCAACGTGGCTGACGTTGTCAGCAAGGGCCAAAGAGTCAAGATCAAGGTGTTGTCATTCACTGGCTCCAAGACCAGCCTCAGCATGAAGGTGAGACAAAAACATGTACAGAGTAAATGGGCACACACTTCAAGTTCTTGAACAGATTTGGCTCAAAGTAAGATGATCTGAATAAGAATATCAGCTAACATTGGCTTCATTTTCTCTTTCTCCTTGTCAGGACGTGGACCAGGAGACAGGGGAGGACCTAAACCCCAACAGGAGGAGAAACATGGGCCCAGACGGAGGGGAGGAGACCTCCATGAGGAACCCTGACCGGCCAACCAACCTCAACCTGGGCCACGCCCCCGAGCTGGAGCAGGACGACACCCTGGAGCGCAAGCGGCTCACCAAGATATCGGACCCAGAGAAGTGGGAGATCAAACAGGTAGGCCTGTATGAACTTCTGCACAGATTCAAAGGGGCTGGAGAGTGACATAGTAAGTAGCAGCTGGGAAAGTTTGGGTTCAAGCCCCCATGACAGCAAGCATTTGCCCTTGTGAAGTGTCCTTGAGCAGCTCGACTTGCAGTCTGACCGCCCTGTAGAGGCGGATATGTGAGAAGAATCTCCCTGTGGTGGAGATTGTCCTAACGCTTTTAAGTCTTTTCAGGCTTAATTTATCAGATGATAATTTCCCCATGTCTCTTTTCTGTCCTCAGATGATTGCTGCCAATGTACTGTCCAAAGAAGAGTTCCCCGACTTTGATGACGAGACAGGGATCCTTCCTAAAGTCGACGATGAGGAGGGTAAGAAATGAATTGCACTATAGGATATACCCCCTCAAGCAGCACCCAGGTTACTAGTAGTGTAACCACACTACCAACACACCAGTTTGCCCCTTATCTCGCTACAAAATAAACGTAGGTTGCAATCAATGATGATTGATGAAGTAATCTGCCGATTATTTTTGAACTAATGACTGATTAATATACAATATATAACCAAACCACATTTTGGCATATTGTATTCCAGAGTATAGATCTATCTAACCCAACTACTGTAGATACCCGTGGTACCCCAAAAAATGATTTTTAAGGTGGACTGGGAAACTGAAGGCCACCTAAAAATTTCATCTGCACGGAAAACTTACTGTCAGTAAACATAGCTTTTGCAATGATGTATCTGAGAACAGCTAGTCAAAGCTAGATTGGCTGAATTCTGTTTATGATTTATGAGACCGCATTGACCAGATGGCTGAGAGTGCTTGCTGATTGATATTGCTCCTCGCCATTCAGATGAGGACTTGGAGATTGAGCTGGTGGAGGAGGAGCCTCCATTCCTCAGGGGACACACCAAACAAAGCATGGACATGAGCCCTGTCAAGATTGTCAAGGTGCAGTATATCTTAACTGTATGGTATGTAATCTGTGGGGCAGGAAAAGGAAACAAGCCTGACCAAAGATTGTATACTGTTATGCAATATAAACATAGGAGAAACAGTGTAAAACCTAAATGAAAAGTTTAATTTAAACCTTAATTTTGTAGGGATGTGCTAATTTGAACAATTCACTAATTTATAATTTAATACAAATTGCCTTTTTTTTTTTTTTTTTTTCATTGAATCATTATTAGAATGGACTAAATCCTTCTTGCCCTGAAATACAGAATGTCTTAATTTAACCTATTACACACATACATGTACAAAAAACACCGCATGTTATAGGTTGGCTATAGTCTATTAAAGTAAACACTCAAAATGGCACACCCCTATATAGTATGTCCCTCTCTCCCATCCATCAGAATCCAGATGGCTCGCTGTCCCAGGCAGCCATGATGCAGAGCGCTCTGGCTAAGGAGAGACGAGAGCTGAAGCAGGCAGCACGCGAGGCAGAGATGGACTCCATCCCCATGGGGCTCAACAAGCACTGGGTTGATCCGCTGCCAGACGGTCAGAAAATCTTGGAAAATCCATTAGATGTGTACTTGTTCAAGCTTTAAGCAGCAGCTGTTGATGCTGAAGTACAATTAATCAATTAAATTAATCAATGTGTAGCAATGAAAACATCTGCCAGCTGAAAATTGGCATATAAGCATTCTCAAGTGCAGATAATTTCAGCCTCTGTCTCCAGTTTTTATTTATTTATTTTTCTACTTTTATCTCTGCTATTGACCAGTTTTGTTGTTACAGAGATGAGCCTACCTAGATCTAGCTAGTTGACAATAAAACACTGAACAAGATGAACAAATTTAGAATACGAAACTGAGGCAGAACACAAAATAGCATAAGCCTGCCTACCCATCTAACCTAACCTGACCTGACACCACCAGCCAGACCCTGAAAGTGCCTGAAAAGAGAGAGAATACAGAGGCAGCCGCACTAAACACGACCCACACACAAAAGACAGACATACTCAGCAGCTTACACACTCCTACACACAGCAGATTGATCGATTTAGATGTTAGCATGAGCACTTTGAAGTCTGATCTGGTTTGAATTGGGAGCCAATGAACTTTATCCAAACCACAGCCCAGTTTGAGTCAGACATGAGACTTCCTTCACAGTGGCAGACAGCAGCCCTAAGGCTTGCCAGTGCTGGAGATGGTTATCTGGTTTCCTGCAGCCCCCTAGCAGACCGGATGGAGTGGTCTTCCCATAGTGCTGTGTGCCCATATGCATCCATGACCCAAGGTCATCTAGACAGTTGGCAAGGCTGGGCGCTCTTCTGCCAGGACCCTGCAGAACTGAGGTTGAGGTTTTGGCGGGAGGGTTAAAAACTAGTGGTTTTCCTCTTTAACGAGCACATTCCCACTTCCTTTATTATAGCTGATGGAAGGCAGATTGCAGCCAACATGAGAGGCATTGGCATGATGCCCAACGACATCCCAGAGTGGAAGAAGCATGCCTTCGGGGGCAACAAGGCTTCCTATGGAAAGAAGACCCAGCTCTCCATCCTGGAGCAGAGGGAGAGCCTGCCCATCTATAAGCTCAAGGAACAGCTCATTCAGGTCAGTAGGTCAGCTTAGAAATCAAAACTCAAAGGGATACTCTAATTGGACACTTTACTTGGAAGTGCTCATTTAATTGTGCCCATTCATTAAGTTATTATCTCTGAAGCAACAGCTGCTGATGCTGAAGTACAATTAACATAAATGTTGTGGAGCCCTGGAAACATCTGCCGGCTGGAAATTGCCATACAAGAATTGCCAAGTGCCTATAATTTCAGTCTCTGTCTTCAGTTTTGATTCATTTGCTATTCTCTGCTATGGATTAATTATATGCCGAGAAACCCCCAACGTGATGTGTCTGATGAAGAAAAATCATCGGCTAAAACTTGATGTCAAAGTATGCGTTACGTGGGAAAGGCTGCTTCCTCAGTTTTTGTATTTGACTTTGGCTGCTACCATGTTCGTCCGTCATAGGCCGTCCATGACAACCAGATCCTGATTGTGATTGGAGAGACTGGTTCTGGGAAGACCACGCAGATCACCCAGTACCTGGCAGAGGCAGGCTACACCTCGCGGGGGAAGATCGGCTGTACTCAGCCCCGCCGTGTGGCTGCCATGTCTGTGGCCAAGAGAGTGTCTGAAGAGTATGGTTGTTGTCTGGGCCAGGAGGTGAGTGACCTCTCCTCTGTAATCTTTATGTTTTTAACTGGACATTATAGCTGACATTCTCATTCAGGGCAACATCCAATTGCAAATAGTAGGACTACCATTTGCACTTCACTGTCACTGAGATTAAACTAAAAATGCTATGTACATAAGAGAGGATATGAAATATAAGTTAATATATAGAATTTGTAATTGGAAATTACTGTTTTCCTGCTTTTTCCTTCTTTGTATGTGTTACTGATCACACCCTGAGTCGAAACGATGCATTTTCTGGACATCTCAGGCAACTATAACCCAGTGCAGCGTTTGTGTAATCTCTAGAGAGCTTTTTTATCCATGTGTTTTGTTTCGTTTTTCTCCAGGTGGGCTACACCATTCGTTTTGAGGACTGCACCAGCCCCGAGACTGTGATCAAGTACATGACGGACGGTATGCTGCTAAGAGAGTGCCTGATTGACTCTGAACTGGGCCAGTACGCCATTATCATGTTGGACGAAGCCCACGAGAGGACAATCCACACTGACGTTCTCTTCGGTCTGCTCAAGAAGGTGAGCAAGATTTCTGGAACATAAACCAAACGACTATACTTTTTTTTTTTTTTTTTTTTTTAATATAAATGTTGTCATGGGTTTTGAATGGACCCTAGGGTCATGAACCTTATAACCTGTAAAGGACCATCTAAACCTACAGTTCAAGTGAAAACATGAAAAGAGACAAAATTGTTACATTGTTTTTCTGTGACAGCAGCAAAATATCTTTCTGAATACAGCTCACTGTCTTGAATCTTTGTTTTTTAAGCTGCGTTGGCAATATTTTCTTATGTGCAGCAGCCACACAAATAAAACATTCAATTCAATGTAATCTTAAAAAGCATCACATTAGGACATTTTAATGATCATTTAACCAGAATCTGATTTGAGGCAGATGAAAATGGTTTGGAAAATGGAAGGCTAATTGGCCTGCTCTGCTAGCGCTCAAAATCCTTCATCAATCACTGTAATTGTCCTTTATAAACGAGAGACTAAGTGTATTGTTTGTTTCTCTTTCTCAGACGGTACAGAAACGTACAGATATGAAGTTGATTGTAACCTCAGCTACCCTAGACGCCGTAAAGTTCTCCCAGTATTTCTATGAAGCGCCCATCTTCACCATCCCAGGAAGAACTTATCCTGTGGAGGTTCTCTACACCAAAGAACCTGAGACAGACTATCTGGATGCCAGCCTCATCACTGTCATGCAGATCCACCTGACTGAGCCTCCAGGTATCATCCAAATACTTGAAAAGGGAGAGGAGTAAGCACAATGTGGTGCTCGCTAAAATAATTGCACTTCGAGGTCCTTCCCCGTTCCAAGTTTGTTCTCTCCTGCTCTGTAAACTGAGAGCACAGGTCTATTGAATGTCAGACCTGCTTCTTTTCCACCGTTGTCATCCAAAGTAGTCAGTCTTTGTCATCCCTCTCCTTGTCCTTTGTGTCTGTCCAGGCGACGTCCTGGTTTTCCTGACTGGTCAGGAGGAGATTGACACTGCCTGTGAGATCCTGTATGAGCGGATGAAGTCACTGGGACCTGATGTTCCTGAACTGATTATCCTGCCGGTCTACTCTGCTCTGCCCAGCGAAATGCAAACAAGGATCTTTGATCCTGCACCCCCAGGCAGCAGAAAGGTGTCTGGATTTAACATTTCTGTTTCAAGCATACCCATGCTGGCATATTACAGTATCATGCAGTTATATGCAGAGTTGGGTTTGTATGCTAGAAGCATGTCAGCTGATTCCTCAAATATGTTTGGTGCTGATAGGAATGTCCTCATATCACAGCTATTCAATATTCCAATGGGAAATGAAGGTTTGCTGTGCTAGACCATACCCACAGTAGGTCCAATACAGTATTAATGCAGTTTTAAATTAATAAAAATCAGAACTATTTTGCCTGAAATGTCATGAAAAAATCTTATGCATTTGAGGCTTCTGTTTGAGTCCCAATAGTGTCTTCGGTTTACTCCTAATGTTGATATTGGGAAAACTCAACTGATGCACATTACCATTTAAAAACCCTGCAGTCGAGTGTAGAAGAGTTATGTTTCATTATGTTTTAATAGGCAAAGTTGAATGTACATAACCATGTTTAATTTTTAATCTGTAGCACTTTTTGAGTAGAAAGTAACATATTAATGCAGTTTCTTTTTCCCTTAGGTGGTCATTGCCACAAATATTGCAGAGACATCTCTGACCATCGATGGGATCTATTATGTGGTGGACCCTGGCTTTGTCAAGCAAAAAGTGTACAACTCTAAGACAGGCATTGACCAACTGGTGGTGACTCCGATTTCACAGGTATGTCTGTCTTTTTTAACGAAAGAGTTGAACTATACATTAATAAATAGAATATAAAAAACAATAAAATGAAATTCCTAATATATTATTGTATATTCCTAATATTTTTCTTTAGCACATAAGGAATCCTTTTAAATTGACTGTTTTGCCAGTGCCAGAGACTAAATTGATTGGTAAGGTCTGCTCTAACATTTGTTTTACCCAACCTTTCTCAGGCCCAAGCCAAGCAGAGGGCAGGTAGAGCTGGCAGAACAGGCCCAGGGAAGTGTTACAGGCTCTACACAGAGAGAGCCTACCGAGATGAGATGCTGACAACCAATGTGCCTGAGATCCAGAGAACCAACTTGGCCAGCACTGTGCTGTCTCTCAAGGTAAACAATCACTCTACTGCTCTTAACTAAGCATTAACCAATACACAGGATGTGATGTAAGTATCCTTTGTGCTAGGGTGAGCGCCTATTTAGAAACCTAGCTTGGATGTCAGGAAAGGGGGGTGGGTTAGAGCAGGTATGCAGGCACCTAAAACATCTACTCTATACAATGGCATCAACTTGCTCTTTACATTTGTGTTCCCTCCCCCAGGCCATGGGCATCAATGACTTGCTGTCATTTGACTTCATGGACGCTCCCCCAATGGAGACTCTGATCACAGCCATGGAGCAGCTCTACACCCTTGGTGCCCTGGACGATGAAGGCTTACTCACACGGCTGGGTAGAAGGGTGAGGAAAGGAGAAACATGTTTCCAATTAGTCAAATCGCTACAACATATCTGTCAAAGTCCAGTTTCTCACGGTTGACTAATCAGTGAAGGGTCTAAACAAATATTTGAACATTCAGTGCCAAAATTAAGATTATGGGCAAAATGAATCACGTAAATCATTTTCTGCTCTTTACGAGATGCACTTCTTTAAAATCATGTGTGCAATGAGGGCAGATTATCTCCATTATAGTCCCAAGGAGCTGTCGTCATGCTAGTTTGGCTAGGTCCATCTTCTTCGTTTGTAGAAATGGATGCTGAGATGATTCAGCTTTGTTGTCGAGTTTAAATAAAAAGATTACAATGACCCTTTATGATCTATCCCTATCATTCACTATGCTGATGACACAGCTGGACTTGCTGATACAGATGATGAACAGTTCAGATGCTCAAGGATGTGATTAGAAGGAAAATATAGATCAGCCTGTAATTGGGAATTGTGTCTAAATAAACTGAAATCACATCCCTGGATGCTAAATTCCTGCAATTTATCATGATTGAATTCATTGATGTCAGATAAGACCAATATGTTTTTTTGCTTTCTTCGTCTCCACGTTCTCTCTTCTGCCTTTGACCTCCCTCCCTCTTTTTTTCACTTATATTAAATGATATATTTTTCCTCCTAGATGGCTGAGTTCCCTCTGGAGCCCATGCTGTGTAAGATGTTGATCATGTCCGTCCATCTGGGCTGCAGTGAAGAGATGCTCACCATTGTTTCCATGCTGTCTGTGCAGAATGTCTTCTACAGGCCTAAGGTATGCCTACCAGAAAACATTATAGTTACATTTATATGACTCGGATTAAATCATGTTTTCTCCTGAGTAGGCGTTAAAATAAATTCCATGGGTTCTGTCAGAGAGGAATTATGAGCCTTGGCCTTGGGAGTGTTTTAGTTTTCTTGGTAGTGCTATGGACACAAATAATAATAAAAAAAAAAATTCTAGAGGTCCTTTCCAAAATGCGATAAATCCATTTTGAGGGAAAAATGTAGCTTGAAGATGATTATGTCTGGGGGAAAAACAAATAGTGGAACAAGCGCCACTGTTACCTACTGTCCTTTTTTAAAGTAGGGGTCACTTCTTTCAAATGGTAGGCATCTTATTTTGGCACAAAATCAATTATAATTTTTCCTGTTCACTTGATGCAAAGTTGTGGTTCTTGTGGTTTGCTCTGACGGCTGACTTGCCAGAAGAGCTGTTGACAGCCTGCATTAATCTTAAGAATTAGAGAATACCAGTAGATGAGGGAGACTCACTCAATACCATGTTGTCCAAACTTGTGCCCTCACCAAGTGTCCTGAAGTCAGCAATCTAGTTCTTTACACAGAAAGGCAGGCACAGTGCAAGGTCAGCAGGAAGTGAAGGTCACGCCCAGGCACTTCCTCAGTGATCCCCCAATTTCCTTTTTTGCATCATTGTCATCATTTCACCTCAACTATCCTCTGGTGACAGTTTGTGTACTGATGATCAGTAGATAGCCATTATTCATATATCAATATCCAGTCATCCATTAATGGTTTAAATAATGAGTAATTGATGTATTTGTTGTTGTACTCTTTGTGATAAAGGACAAGCAGGCCTTGGCCGACCAGAAGAAGGCGAAGTTCCACCAGCCTGAGGGAGATCACCTGACCTTGTTGGCTGTGTACAACTCCTGGAAGAACAACAAGTTCTCCAACCCCTGGTGTTATGAGAACTTCATCCAGGCCCGTTCCCTGCGCAGAGCCCAGGACATCCGCAAGCAGATGCTGGGTATCATGGACAGGTACAGCAGCCATCAAAAAAGAGCTATAGAATTCACGTCCATGTATATTTGTAGAGTGATCTCTATAGTTTGCTGTCTCTCATGAAAATGAGAGAGAATGTGAGGCCCTGTTGTCCTTGAGCCATGTGTCAGCATGACTGTTTTACAATGCGAGTCGTGGATATGAACCAATGCCAAGACCAATTCCTTGACGTTTATTGAACTTTATTGAACGTGTAAACTTATTCTCATGTGATTCCAATTGGACTGGGCCAGGGTGGTTTCCACTCACTTCCAGTTAAGAATATAAACTGAAACTGCATTTTATTGGAGATAAACATCTTTTTTTTTAAAATGTTTTAATTTATTTTTTATAGAAAAGTGTTGCTAACAATTGGAATACAAATTCCATGTCGTAAATTTCTTAGTGGCTTTCTTGGAACACACTGATATTGTGTACAATGTGCATCAAACCGCCAACATATAGAGCAGGTCAAAGTTTGATTTGATTAACACAACAGAGTAAGAGTCATTTTTATTGTGGTCCTCATGACGTAAAGGTGGCAGAGCATGCTAGGTGAAATACATTAAATCTTAGCAATAAGGGGTGATTACATACAGTACTGTGCACCACCCTTTCGTTCATTCAATTTCTAGTCAAACGTACAGATTGTTTATTTTTTGGTGTCAAATGAAATAAGAAAATAAGAGTTTCCAAAAATGGGACTTCTAAAAGCCATGCAGACCACCGAAACTATCACCATCAGATAGACTGTACTCAAAAAGCTGCTGCTGAGAAAAGGAAATTGACAATAGAGAAGAAAAATTGCACGAGAACACTGAAACTGAACACCTGAGATGTGGAGTAAGGTTTTATGGAGTGATGAGTCTAAATCTGAGGTTTCTGGACGTAACAGAAGTCAGTATGTACGCCGCCGAAGCAATGAAAGACTTTTGGAACCGTGTCTACAACCATCAGTCCAGCATGGTGGAGGATCAGTTTGGGGATGTGTAACATCTGGAGTTGGGGATTTGTTTTTGATTTGAAGGCATCCTGAAAGCTGATAAATACAAACACATCTGAATGCATCATGCAATACCCTCTGGAAAACGCTTGATTGGGAACAAATTCATTCTACATCAAGATAGCGACCCCAAGCACACTGCTAAGAAGATCAAGACGTACTTATCAAACAAAGCTGTTGGTGTTCTCAGAACAAATGGACTGGCCACCCCAGAGTCCAGACCTCAACATCATTGAATGTGTTTGGCATTTCTTGGATCGTGAGAAGCAGAAAATGCAATCAACTTCTAAGACAAATATCCCTGCAGATTTCTTTGAAAAACTCTAAGCAAGTCTCCCAAAAAACAATGGAAGCTGTAATGAAGGCAAAGGGTGGATACACTAAATACTGAAAAGTTTGTTCTGTTTAGTTGTGGAGGCATTTGTGTCATTTTATGTTAAATATGTGTTACCTGCCTTTTTTTGACACTGAAAAATAACTTTCACTGACATTTGCACAGTACTGTACATTGAACATGTGCTCTTCTCCTCAGACATAAACTGGATGTGGTATCTTGTGGCAAAGCCACAGTGCGGGTTCAGAAAGCCATCTGCAGTGGCTTCTTCAGGAATGCAGCCAAAAAGGACCCCCAAGAGGGCTACCGGACCCTTATAGACCAGCAAGTGGTGTACATCCACCCCTCCAGCGCCCTGTTCAACCGCCAGCCTGAGTGGTACGTCAGCACCTCAATGCTGATCTTCTAACAGTCGAACAAGGAATAAATGCCCTTGAAATAGTGAATGAAAATTGTGATTTTGTTTTTTTCTGCAAGAGCTGTGTGCAAGCTTGCAGCTAGCTGTGTTCTGTTGCTAACAGGCAGTTTTGTGGAAACTGAAAGACAAAATGTATTATGGCAATTGTCTAAAGGAAAAGTAGGCAACTACAATTAAAATGTTCAAAATGGCCCTCTAACCTTCTCTTTTCTTCTCCTCAGGGTTGTGTACCATGAGCTGGTGCTGACCACCAAGGAGTACATGAGGGAGGTGACCACCATCGACCCTCGCTGGCTGGTGGAGTTTTCACCAGCCTTTTTCAAAGTGTCTGATCCCACACGCCTCAGCAAGCAGAAGAAACAACAGCGCCTTGAGCCTCTGTACAACCGTTACGAGGAGCCCAACGCATGGAGAATATCTCGAGCCTTCAGACGGCGTTGAAAAGTTTGACATGATAAATAGAAATCACAGATGCTTAGACAGTGGCGGTAAGGACAGGGGTGTGATCCTTTTACCAGCTGCTGTTTGAGAGAAATACTTTGTGGAGATATCATGGCTGTGCCATCAGATGCTTCTGGTTGAAGTCTGTATCATCACACTCTGTATTCACTCCTACTCTTGAAATTGTGCACATTGTACATTTTTTAAATTTGTCCAGCAGTCCCCAACTACCATTTTATTTTTTATTTCTTTTGGGCTGGGTTTCCAACAAGCTTAGCATGGAGTTGATGTTTTGGTCCACTGAGGCATATTTTAATTGCTTGATTCTAAACTTTGTGTTTGCTACTCATCCAAATGTATAAGGCAAACTGTCTATAGCACACATTTTGTTAGGAAACCCAGAGCCATGTGTTTGACAGCATTGAACCAGGAAAGGGAAGAAGGCTTCTGCATCTGTCCTTTGAGACCAAGGTTTTAAGATCAATGTTTTTTACACAAAACAAAACAGTGGACTATTTATTTTGACTGTAAATTCTAGTTGCATAATAAAGGATCTGTTTGAACAGAAATCGTAATTGGTCCGTGATGCTATTTGGACTAGTCAATATTTTAGTGTAGGACCATAAGAATTAAAACCGAGTGTTTCACATGTTTTATATATTTTGTACTACAATTGAGACAACATTCACAAGCATTGTCTTTGTGTAGCTTTCTGAGGTTGCTTAACTGTACTTGCCAGTGGATTTGTGAAAATGTGTCCTCATTAAATATTAAATACCTCATTCTCTTTGGTGTCTGTTGTATTTTATAGTGAACACTTCGAGATATCAGACAAACATCCATGTGGTACAAGCACAAAAATGAAGTCTGTCATTATCACTCACTTTGACTTTTACTCTACCCACATCTACCAATATTTCATACTCCTTACCTCAACCATACACAAAGTAGGTGATGGATGCTCTTGAAAGGTCTCGCTCAAGATATTGCTGTCTCTGTGCAAACCTGTAGGGGGCAGCAGCGTATAGCCACTTTGTTGTAGCTCATGGGATGCTGCGCAGAAGAAGAAAAACTACTTCCTGTCCTGGTCTGAAGTAAATAAGAAAAATGGCTGGGTTAGACGAAATACAACGTCTTGAATATTTGTCTTTAGTGTCAAAGGTGTGCACCGAGTTGGAGAATCATCTCGGGATAAGTGAAAAAGATCTGGGTATGTTAACTGGGAGCATTGTTTCCTTATCCTCTTAACTTGCTAGTGCTAGGTAACTAACTGCTAGCCTCATAAGCATGATAACCATAGCTTGAGGAACGTTAAACTTGTTAGTATCAAATTCAGTGAACGACGCCTAAACTAGCGTTTTTAGCTAAACACAAATTACTGTTTTGTAGCTGAGTTTATCATCAACCTTGCCGAAAAACATCCAACATTTGAAGAATTCAAAGGCATTCTGCTACAAAATGGGGCAGATTTCACAGTAAGTGTGAACAAACACAAACATCACATCTGCTGTGTTAAGCTTTGCATTGAGTCAGTCTACTCAGTCCACGTTTCCTTTCACAGGATACCCTCATTGGTAATTTACTCAGACTTATTCAAACCATGCGACCATCACCATCTACAAGTAAAGGTATGATACGATTTGATTACATTCAGTCTAATATTACAACAGCTGATGTATCCGATGCTGTTAAATAGTTTCTTCTCTATGGTGTATGACAGCACATCAGCCAGTGGTCAAGCCAAAGAGTGAGAAGGACAAGCTGAAAAAGGCATACCCTGCTTTATGTAGACCAGATGATCCTGTGTGGACGGTAAGGCTGAATGGTCATTTTTCAAAAGGGGATGATTTGGAAATAAGGCATTGTTTTCTGTCAATGCATGTCTTTATTTGTGCAAACAAGGGAAATGCACCCCCTTCTGTCTTCCCTCAAGTCATCCCTGGAGGAAGTGGGATATATAAATATTGTAGCATGTTAGAACAAATTTCAGAGCTACTCTTGACTAGTTAGTATCTCCTGCTGATAGGTGTAGCGCCAAGTGTTGTCGTCTTGCGGTCTCTTTGCAATGTTTGTGAGGTTTTCTTGTGCCTGTGCCTTGCCTCAGTATACCCCATGAAAACTGTAAGTTGTCAACATGTCACTTTACTGTTACCAGTGCCAAGACCAATTGTAGTGCATTTAGTCTATTGTGATTTTGACACATCAAAGAAATGCTTTGAACAGCATAAAATATATTGGGGAAATGCACGTCATCATTTGGGGTAACAAGGAACTTAGTTACTACAATGCCAAGTATTTACAGAGCTATTTTAATGCCTTCTTACCTTTCCATCAGATTTCACGCAATCCAGATAAAGATGATGAACAGGTTGCAGCAGCTGCCATGAAAGAGCTGGAGATGTTTATGCCTAGTGTCTGTGGACCCAGCTCTGACAACAGGTAAAAACGAGAAGAGTTTTGTCCCCAAAAAATATGTCCACCATTTAAAAAAGGGTCACATAAAATAATTGATAATGCAGACGTAAAGCATGGTAAAGGATAGTTGGTAACTTCTTTGTTTGACAAAATAATACTGTTTCAAATGATGAATGTGCAGTGTTTTGGAAATGAACTCTTCAAAAAGTCTACATTTCAGGCTAATATTTTTATGACTGCAATGCAGGTACAAAGTGAATTGCAAAGCCCTTAGCTTTACTTTGATGGATCTATGATTTAAGATTAAGTTACGCTGTAAACATAGAGTTGGTTAAAACCTGACCTGGCCTGTTCTTATTTGGTCCTCAGTTCGGACAAGGATCGCCAAAACCGCAAGAGTCGAGACAGAGACCGAGAAAATGGATGTCACCGATCTCGTTCGCGCTCCAGATCGAGGGACCGTGACAGAGAAACAAACCACAAGCGCAGAAGGAAGCGTCCGTCTCGCTGGAGCGACCGCACACCGAGCCCACGCAGAGACAATGACAACAACAACGCTGACAGAGACTCAGACCGCTGGCATGACAGACACGTGGACCGGCCTCCACCAGACGAGCCTGTGGTGGGTGACATCTACAACGGCAAAATCAGCAGCATTATGCAGTTTGGCTGTTTTGTTCAGCTGGAGGGACTGAGGTCAGTAAGCTGCTTGATGGCCTCTTAGCAGACACAGACATTCTTTTATTTCAGCTGTTGGAGCATTTAAAGTGCTTTAGGAGATTTTGACTTCCCAGACAGTTGTTTGTTTGTTTTTTCAAATATTTGAAACATTCCCTCTGAGGCCACCCATACTAAAGACTTATGCACTCATGGTGCCATAAGGCACTTTGGATCAAAAACATCCACCAAATGTCATGTGTTATGTTGCATTCAGCTTTGTTTTTTCCTATTCCTTCTGTAAACCTATGGTGTGGTCACGATGTCACGACTGTCACGTTGTCTTTGCAGAAAACGCTGGGAAGGCCTGGTGCACATCTCAGAGCTGCGCAAAGAAGGCCGTATAGCCAATGTGGCTGACGTGGTCACCAAGGGGCAAAAGGTGAAGGTCAAAGTGCTGTCTTTCACTGGGACCAAGGCCAGTCTGAGCATGAAGGTGAGACAACATCATGATCTGTGGCTGTCTTACTGTGTAATGTGTAGTAAAAGTTGAAAACCAGCTTTCAGCTTAGCACACTGTGTGGCATGGAATGAAATCCATATTCCATGATGGAAACAATAGTAATTTGTTGAGATGTGGTTCTGTCACACTGTCCTTTGTTACTGTCCTCATCGTTGTTGCCCAACTGCCTGAAAAACCAACCATTGAATTTAAACTACTTTTCTGTAACAATTTAGTCCACACTATGTGAAATGTTCTGCTGTCGAGGAAGTCGAGATAATCTGCTCTTATCTACGTCTTGTCTATTTCTTGTCAGGATGTAGACCAGGAGACAGGGGAGGACCTGAATCCCAACAGGAGGAGGAACCTGGACCTTGGGGTTGGAGAGGAAGCCATGAGGAACCCTGACCGCCCCATCGAGCCTACCTTGCTAGAGATTGAGGAAAACCCAACAGAGCAAAAAAAGCTCTCCAAGATAACAGACCTTGAGAAATGGGAAATCAAGCAGGTATTCACCAAACACATGCACACAGGGATGCAAAACTCACTTTTTAAGTCAAGGGTGAAATCTTCTCCTTGCCTGGTCTTTTTTTTTCCAACTATGCCATTTATATCAAGCAACCTTTCCCCACTCAGATGATTGCAGCCAATGTTCTTCCTAAAGAAGAGTTCCCAGAATTTGACGAGGAGACGGGGATCCTTCCCAACATAGATGATGAACAGGGTAAATCTCCCAAGAGAACTTTCCAGAGAACTTAGTTGATAATAATACTGCATGTAAACAGATGATGATGATTCCTCCTGCCTACTTTAACTATCCTGTCAACAGATGAGGACCTGGAGATTGACATGGTTGAAGAGGAACCACCATTCCTGAGGGGACAGACAAAGTGGACCATGAACATGAGCCCGGTCAAAATAGTAAAGGTATATATCCATGCTCCAAAAAGGTGCCTTGTGTAAAACAGTGCAGATGTCATTTAATATTGGCAAAATTAATCAAAAATACTAAATACTATATTTATTTTTTCAATGATATGTCTTTATAACCATTTTGTTACAGTTTAAATGTAGTGATGGCTCATTGAGAATAGGTTGGTTGCTTTTCATTGTATCATTTTGTCCATTAGAATCCGGATGGCTCCCTCTCCCAAGCAGCCATGATGCAGACTGCTCTTTCTAAGGAGAGGCGAGAGCTGAAGCAGGCGGCT
>OOFE01049845.1:0-12570 GCA_900323365.1 Monocentris japonica
AGGTGAGAAAAATGATGCCAGTGAGTTCACAGACGACCACTAGATGGCAGCAGTTACGAATAAAGCTACTAGTTCTCAACTCACCTTGATGGCAATTGAAACCTCACTTGCGATTGCCTCTTCTCCGAGCGCGACGTAAAGGTGGTCCAATGCAAACAAAACGTTATAAAGTTATAAATCCCAACTACTGATTTGACCTGGCAACGATCATCTACACTACAATTACGCGCTCACCACTTAATAAATCCCCTATGCGTGTGTTTTGTAGAGAAGGGGGCATCTTCATCAACTCCACTTTGAAGACCTTATCCACCGTTGCCAAGATATTCTCCATTTTGCCCTCAATCTCGTTCATGTGTTCTTGCGCTGTAAGGAAACCAGTACATTTCAGGACAAGGGGGAGGGGGGGTGTCAAGGGGACGTCGGAGAATGTGAAATTTGACGTTGCACCAGCCGCAATTGCCAAACCTTCTTTCTCAAACTGCTGAATCAACAGAGCCAATCTGTTTTGCCGGATCTCCATGCTCAGTTGGTCCTTATTCTGCCCATCGCCGCTGCGTCCAGCGTTTCTCGTCCGTCTCGGCGGCATCTTCTCGTATCCCCCCTCCTCTGAAGACAGATTACAACTAAAACACAGACGGTTCCAATTTGTCTGAGTCACGCTGGAAGCCGCTGTAAAATACTCGATCAACGCACACCTGTGACCACACGACAGTTAATTTAAGTAATCATGCGCTAGTCGCCTAGCAACCACGTTGTTTAGGAAGTAGTCAAGAAGTATGCTTGGCGGAAGGATAACAATTCTTCGATACTTAAAATTTTCTATCTCTTAAACATCAATGGTTGAATGAACATTTGCATTCTTTCTTTTGTAAAGCAGTGTTTTGGGGACTGTGCTTTGCGTCGTGCCTTACGTGCCTCAAAAATCAGGAGAAAGGAACAGCCTCTCTTAACGTTAGTGTTTAAATTTTTTCCGGACTCAGCAGGTGTTTCTCTCCTGGCTAATTTAAGGCTAGCATAACGTTTAGGGTTAGTGGGCTTTACACGCTCTTTCGAATAACATGCTTCTCACATTTTCCTTTTAACATTTCTTTATTCGTTTTGTGTTTCTGTTTTAACAGGATTGCGCTTGAGTAATGTTTTAAGTTAAATACATGATGTAAATGACAATGACAAAACTAAATGGCAGAGATCAAAAGTCCGTCCTTGCCACATATCATCACTCTGGACATAGTTTGTCATATAGTCATACTTTTGAGCTGGTGCTGATAATGTCATGAAGCGAGGCAAACAAACAATGTGGTGGTATTGTGTAACTCCCATTAGTGCCAATTTCTTCATCTGTTACCACTCTGCTTTCATGCAGCAGTTTGCTTACAGAGCAAAGATCAAGGGATGATGTTGTTGCCATGGTGCTGCACACTGCCCTATCATCTCACTGACAATGAGTCTGCATTCAGGGATGAGGTGAGTGCCGTGACATCATGGTGCCACGATAACCTCAACAACACTGAAGTGCTGTTGATGTGAGTAGAGTAAGTAGCTTTAAGTTCCTCTGGGTTAACATCAGAGGTAACAGGGGTCTTAACCTGGATCACACCACACAGCAGAACTGGTCCAACTGAACTCCTGGGTCAGCCATGTTACTGCTCACTCTCTCAAGGCAATGAAAGAGACTAAGGTTGGGTTTTCTCTTGTAAAGGTGCTGGAGGAAAGTGGGAGGGCCTTCCTGGCTCTGGCCAGGTGTTCCCAAGTGAGTTGTGGTTTTAAAGAGGCAGGTGTGGATTTTTTGGATTTGTATATTTATGCAATTTACTTAAGCCATGATTTCATGGCTTTCATGTTAAGCTCGACTTAAAAAAAAAAAATCCCCATGTAGTTTTGTTCTACGTGTGGCTCTCAGGGGACCCTACAGCTCATATAGTGGCTCTGACTGTTTAAAAGGGTGGTGCTCAGAGTAATGGCATAGCTCTGTATTTTTCAAATTGCCATTTCAAAAACAATTGTAAAATGAGCCGTTATGACATGACAATGTAGCTTTGTGCTTGGATTTGCATTTTGTAACTTTTCTACCAATACCATTTGTAATAGATATGCCTACAAGACAAGTTTGTCTTATGGCTTTAGTAGAGGGACTGTAAGGGGAATATACTCTAGCTGTTTAGTTCAAAACCCGTCACACGGAGATGCATTTCAACTGAATAAAATAAAAGCATACAGTGTAGTTCCACCCAATACATGCTGGGATAGGCTCCAGCCCCCTGTGAACCTGAATAGGTTTTAATCGACAGTGGGTGATTTGGTCAAATGCCTACAGGTAAATTGTTTCCCCAGAATATTTGCCCTAAAATAAATAGCTATTAAAACAAAAAAAGGGAACAAGCAACTCAGTTACCTCTACCTTTATTTTACCCTTACCAGATTTGACCATTCAATGCTGCTCACTAGTTTTTGGTGCTGTCAGTAGGTTTAGTCACAGCTGCAACACACGACAAAATTAATTTAACAAACCGCCTTTACAATCACAGGACCTAATAATATAGACATGACAGTAGCCCCACCCCCATACAAAACATTTGGCACAGCAAGCAAGTCAGTAAACAATAAATATTCTATGTGTTTTATTGTGACAAAATAGAAACAATTATAGAATACATACAATTATAGCACACATTCAGCCTCAATCATTCCTTTTAAAATATTTACTTTGATTTAAAAATAAATAGACGTCGCATTGAAATGATAACCAATTGTTTTGAAATCACAATTAGGTCGGAAAAAGTCCTTGGAACAGCCACTTTGATTATTCACCAGTGACCATACCAGACGTGATGAAACCTCTCCCCATTTTGTAAGGTTCACTAATGGCTATTTGCAGACCTGTTGAGTTAAACTAGGGAGTCATAATTTGACACTATCGCCCCATCTCCAATTTCCTAAACCGAGGCCAACCCCAGGATAGAGGGGCTGAGTGAATTTGGTCTGGACTCTGTGGAGCAGAGTGACTGTATTAGAGACGCCATAGAAAGACAGAGTGCCTGCGCTGTAATCGAGGTGCACTCCTATTCTTTTGAACAGGGGGCCCGGTACCTCAGCGATCACATTGTTGTGGATAAACAGATAGCCATCCCGATAGCACCGAAGACACCACGACTTGTCATTTTGACCAAACCTGGTGTAATGTCCAGACCGTTCAATGCTCTTATAAGAGACTGCTATCTGAGCTCCTACTCCATGCCACTCAGCCTCCCAGTAAGACTGTCCAGACAGGCCCTCTCTGCTCAGCACCTGCCGACTCCAGACGAATCTCTCCTGGCGATCGGGATGCCGTTGTTGCTGCGTCAGTGTCACTTTTCTGTTCCCCTCGGACAGAGACAGATATCTGTGTGCCGTGTTTATGTCCAGCGTGATTCGACAAGCATCTGGAGGGAGAAAACAAAACACACAGCCGAGATATGGCGTCAGACAACTACCTCGTCTTCGTAGAACTTCTCCTCCAAAGTGTCAACGCAAACCGGAGAGAAACCTTTAGCCAGTCCAAGACAGATGAACTCACATTGTAAGAGGTCCTCCCTGGGCTTGGCTCCCGGTGGCGCCAAAGCATCGACAAGTCTCACTACGAAGGCACAAACGTTCATTCCCACAGAAAGTCAAGTCATTCAATGCATGCAGAAGATATACCCTACTTGTCACTGCTCAGGGGATACAAGGGAGCAAATGGAGAAACAAACCTGTAGCTGACATCTTTGACCATTCCCCATCAAGGAGGTTCTGCAGTTTCTTACTCAGCTCAGACACAACCCCACTCACATCTTCAAAGTAGCGAAAAGCTTGGCCATTGAGGTTTGGTACATCTGGTGGCTCAGAGAGACTGGCTAGAGAGGCATAACTCTGGAGGACACAAAAAAGGACTTTGTACCTTTAGTAAGAAAAGGTGAGGTGTAAATGGTTTACGTCAGTTTCCAAGTAGTTTGTGTGTACCAGTCCAACACGGTACCTATTCTCCGACAGTCAAACGAGATTGTTTTACCCCTGTACTCAAATCTTGAGTAGTGGAAGTCACCTGTAGAAAACGAATGTCATCGTCGGTGTGTGAAAGCTGCTCCATCTCGTCATCTCTCCTCTTGAGCTCAGCTCTCTCCTCTTCCAGTTGCGCCACAAGTCCTTCAGCCCAACTCACGGCTGCTCTCTGCTGGTCTGTGATCAGCTCCTTCACCTCACAGCGCCTCCTCAGAAGGGAGCAGATCAGCTCAGTAAAGATGCCCTCACTGTTCTTCAGTGCAGCCTGGGCAGAAAGCTGAAGGAAATGGACGTATAGTAAGTTAAAAAACAAAAACACTAATGCTATAAAAACAAATCTTTACAGAATTAGAATACACTGCAAAAATAAAGACATCTTAAGTTCTTCATTCCAGGATTTGTAAATTAAAAGCAGTTAACCAGTAGTGCAAAGGTCAGGGCCTCAAAATATTCCTGAAACCATAGCATGATCATGACGCAAGTGAAATTCTTGATACTAGCGGCATGAGCCAGCATATGTACAAATTTAAGTCCACATAGGTGCTTACGTTGAGAGATCCTACAGCTTGCTGGAGATCCTTCACCTCCTCTTCCCTCTCCTGTGCTCTCTGCCAGACTTCCGGCTGACGCAAAAGGACAAAACTGGACACATGATGCTTACAACGGCCAACACTCTTACCTTATGACTTTAACAAGCTTTTTTAAATTGTGTTCAGCATAACCGACTGCTTCTTTAGTGGTAACGTCCTCATGGTAATGAAATAGGTTGAACATACCTGAAGATCACGTATCAAGTGAGTTTGTTTGGCCTTCCTTTCTGCTGCAGCTGAGACCACATCGTGGCCTTTATGTTCACCCACAGAGCACAGATAACAGATACACTGCTCATCAGTGCGACAAAACATCTTCATCGCTTCATCATGATGTGGGCAGAGCTTCTCCTGCAGTTGTCTTGAGGCTTTGACCAGCTTGTGCTTCTTCAGCGGAGCTGCATCATAGTGAGGCTGCAAGTGACTCTGGCAGTAAGAGGCCAGACACACTAGACAGGACTTACAGGCTTTCTGCTTCTTCCCAATGCACAAATCACAGGCCACGTCTTCAGGACCAGCATAGCATTTGGCAGAAGGAGCAGCTTGGAGTCCAGTATCTTTCAGTTTGTCCACCACCTCAGCCAGCAAGTTGTTTCTCCTCAGAATAGGACGTGGAGTGAAGGTCTGTCTGCACTGGGGACAGCTGTGCACGCCTCTCTGATCATCCTGATCCCAACAAGCATTGATACAGCCGCTGCAGTAACTGTGTCCACAGTTGATGGTGACTGGTTCCTTCAGGAGGTCCAGACACACAGAACAGCAGAACTGGTCCTGGTCCAACTGAACTCCTTGGTCTGCCATGTTACTGCTCGCTCTCTCTCAAGGCAATGAAAGAGACTGAGGTTGGGTTTTCTCTTATAAAAGGTGCTGGAGGAAAGGGGGAGGGGCTTCCTGGCTCTGGCTGTGTCCAGGTGAGTTGTGGTTTTAAAGAGGCAGTGCGTGGAAAATATAGTGTATTTTGGGGGGGGTGGAGAGTACCAAAATATCCTACTCAAGTAGAAGTACTGTTACTTTGCCAAAATTCTACTTAAGTAGAAGTAAACTGGTGTAGAAATGTATATGAGTAGAAATATACTGTGGACAAAACACGAGGGCGACCTGCTCTTAGGCTGAGCAGGTGAAAGCTGTAAGTCATTATTGATTTCACCTGTTAAATCCACTTCAGTCATGAAGGGAGATGAAGGTGAAAGTGAGCCAATAAAGAGGGTTTTAGTCCTTTTGACAATCATGGACATGGACTGCAACTCAACCGCACTATTTTGTAAACAGTGTAGAAAGTAGCTCATTTAGAACATACTGAGTAAAAGTTATAGTCTTTCCTATTCAATGCAAAACTGATGAGTTCAAACAAGGTTCTTATAAAAAAAAACATCAACTTTACAAAAAACCTCACAAGCAACATAAAGCATGAATCAATACAATTTAGGGATGTTTTAGTGATGGTTTCTTTACAGAACACCCCTCTTCACCAACATTTTCAAAACTGTAAATCTAAACTAAGTCGTTCATGTGAATGCTCAAAGCTCTGTGGCAGATACACAATAATCCATAGACCCTTGTTCAGACCCTTCCTCCTAGCGATGCACTGAAATGCAAAGGCTGGAAAGAAAACTACATAGGAAGTTTGTCTGCATATGAAAAATACTTGATTGAATATAATCTTAATCTGAGCACTTTAATACTTTTGGCATCCTGAAATGTGTGTTGGGGGATGTAGTAAGGTAGAAAGTCCTTTACCTGCTCATTCAATGTGGCTGAAGAATGCCCTCCATTTAACACTGAAAATCTCTACAAGTTAAATTTGTAGTCCTTGTGCCATTTCACATCCAAAGTAATGAGTAAGGTAGTAGAACATGCAATAAGTGATTTCAAAACCTCAACATAGTGACAAATATTTAAAGAACAACAAATTGACACATTTAAGTTTTCAATCAGGTCACAAACTCATTTATTGCAGCGCAATTATTGTGTAGACATTCAAATCCATTCCACAGGACGGTAGGGATCGCTCTTTATTCTGACTATTCTGGTAAAGAACGACCTTTTCTGTACATCCTCTGGCTAGGCGGACCTTAACCTCTGCCACAAGGAGATCAAATTTACAGTCAGTACATGGTGGAATCCCTTAAGATACATGGGGGGGATAGTCATAGAACAGCAAAGGTGAATTACTACACTGTCTGCAATCCAAATTTCACCATGGTAATAGTACAAAAATAAATAGCGGACAAATTCATTTGAAATTAGAATTTTTGTTTTGGAAAAAACAATGTTAATGCTCGGTGGTGGTCTCATTAAATCTCATTAGCTTGCGAGGCACAGCACAAAATCCCAACCCTGCGTTAAGGTCAGGTCTCAATCTATGCAGTGCAAATAGAAAATTTGACAATAACATCATAGTATCTGTACAAGTCAGCTTTACTCTCCCAAGTCTACGACAGGACCATCTACATTTCCCAACAATTCAGTGTGGAATTGGGAGAACTGTTGCAGCACTTCTGTTTCTCCTTTCAGTTTCAGCACTTATTGGAATGTCACCTTGTCAGACTCTCTCTACCTTGACACAGTATCAGCAGTTTGAAAAAGCCCTTTGCAGTATGTGCCATATAAAGCTCTAATTGTTACCACTGCAAATACTATTCAGAAATAATGGAGCGGAAATATTACACACCGCTGTGTGCAAACCTTAAAAGCTATCTCATCAGCAAATAATATGACCAATTTAAAAAGCCCTTGCTGGTTTATCTGTACAAGGGATCGTTAATTCTATGTCCCAATATGGCTATGTTAGAGTCAGTGAGTAAGGAATAACCCAAGCACATGTGAAATACAATTCTAATCTATCATAACAGTAAGGCATATTAGCTGAACAAGTACAGTATGGTATGTTACTGTTAAAAATGCAGACATTAAAAACTTGAGTTGGACTGACTGCTGCCGTCTCTGAGGCACTGGAAGTTTCTAACTGTCCTTCCCTGTAAGAGAACCTCTGTCTTGCTTTAAAGGCATGGGGATGGAGACTTCCTGTTGTAAAGGCTGTTTCAGTAGTTTGGCATGCCATGTCACGTCCAATTGATGGATTTATTGTGACTCCAAACGGTTGGTTTAAATGCATGAGTCTCGACTGTAGGGAATACTCATTTTGTAAGACCCGTTATGAGTGCAGGGCATCTGGAATGTTCTGAAATTAATTTGACTGATTGTCCGTGGCCTCAGTCCTCTCCCATTTACATGAGCAGCCAACACATATTTACACATATTTAGACAGAGAAACCCACTCTGAACCTGTTACAACACTCACATTAACATGACATTCATTGTTAAGACTTGGATCGGTAGAAACAGTCGAGGCATCAAGACGTCTCGCCTCAAAAATAGGCAACCCTGGTTTCAGACTTTCCCCCGTGTAGAAAAATATGTACAAAAAGACAGATGGACACGTGTTAGCGTTTTCAGAAAGTGCACAAAGGAACAGTTGGGGTCTGCTACTCAATCAGATCAGACTGATCTAATCTGGGGATAGTTTGAACAGATTAAGCAATGTGGGCAAAACACTAGCACAAAACTACTCAAGACTGGGCAGTGACTGCATGATCACACACACACAAACACATACACACACACACACCTACCTTAAGGTCAGTCTAAATACTCTGTACAGCTGATAATCATTCTATACACCATCTGGAAGGAAACAAACCCTCAACTAGTCCCAAAAGATTCACTTGCAGCTTTCCGAGCAATTCACAGAAAGAGTCCAAGATACAGGTAGCCGTTTGGAAAACCTATGAAAAGCATAATGAGGCTTTAAAAAAGCAGACAAAAGGTGTTTTCAAAAGAAGGGGAAGTACCATCTTCCGAGAGGGCGTTTAAATCCAAAATCTATTTCTCCCTCACAGAGAGGCCCACAATCTACCCTCGTCCCTTCCCATCCTCTTGTCTCGCACTCTGACTACAGTCTGAGGACTACAATAGGCCAGCTTCTGCATCTCTCCAACAGGGGGCACCAGTGGTCAGATGACAGGGGTTCCAAAGCATTTAAGGCACCATTGAACGCTGGAATTGGGCGGTTGGTCGATGCGGTGCAGAGCCTTGAGCTGCTCGGGGCTCAGTTCATCGTAAGCCAGGCGATACTCCCTGTCGAAGGCCTCTGCAGATGCACAGGCATGGAGGGAACAAAGGCACAATAAATTTAAGACTTTTTAAGACCTTTTTAATGCCAGTAAGAATTAAATTTAAGAAAAAAAGAAAGCAACTGTACATCTATCAGAATATACGTATGCGTGCTGGTGTCTCAATGTAAAGACAATGCACCACAACATTTTAAGACCTCTAAAACTGAGTTTAGGAATTTCATTGTATTCAAGAGTATTTCATTTAAGACCATGCCAAGGCTTTTTCATGACCTGCAGACACCCTGAAAAAGTACTTCATGGTGGCACGGCTCACATTATTTCAGAGGATTTCCTCTCCAGAACTTTTCAATGAAATGACATTGACTCACCCACGTCAATGTTCTCCTTTCCCAAGGCCACCAGTGACAGAAACAATATTTCTCTATAGATACTCCTGACAGAGAGAGAGTACAAAAATGAGAGAAATGAGAAAATGTTTTCATTGAAAACCACAAAGTAAAAGTGTTTCAAGGTGGACTAGATCAGACACATGCGTGAGGAAGAAGAAGAAGAGGGCTGACCTTTGCCGTTTGACCCCATCTGGCCGCCGCTTGACCTCTCGGATCAGCAGGTTGATGGGCCCGTAGACATCGTTGGTCTGGATGTTGCGGACAATTGTGTTGAGGAGGGTACGCGTCTCCTGGTGGTCAGTTGGAGCCAGTGTCCCCTTCTTCTCCACTAGTAGACAACACACACACCATCACAGTGTCAGCGTAGCATCCTACAGCTCAGTGTAAACAATGCATCCAAATGATTAAATAGCGATAAACTTTATTTATATAGCACTTCATCTATAAGCAGTGTCTTAAATGTTTTACTGGGAGGCATAAAACAAGAATAGTAAAATATATAAGTTGATAAAAATAAGAAACACTTTATTTAGGTTAGTCAATGACCTACCACCATGACTAACACAGGAAGATGTGCACTAATGCCCAACCCTAACGGGGAGCAATGAGGTCCACGATATAGGTAGAGGCCAATGTGTGTCCGTGTGTGTGTACTCACGCAAGGTTCTCCAGAGCAGGTAGAGGGGATCCCCAGGTTCCTGGTGCAGGTTGATGTTGTCCCACAGGAGCTGGACGTACACCTGTTTACTATCCTGGGACAGCGAAGACAGGGGCTGCTGCAAAGATGAACATACACACTGCTTTTACCCTTCAAATTTCTTTCTAATATACAAGTGCAGAAACAGGACATCTCTGTCACAATCCAAAGTAAATTCCCTGAAAGCGTTTGGGCAAGTGTTCTCCCGTCTTTCCTGTATGACCAAGAGAGCAAGACAAAGGGGTAAGAAGAGGATTAAGCCAGAAAGAAAGACAGAAAAAGAATAAAGATAGATGGCACGATTAAGACAATTAAAGAAAGTGAGTCTCTAACCTGTACTCCATTGTTGCAGTGTTCAGAGGTAAGGATGAGACCAGGCAGGTGACTGGGAAGGTCCAGGCGGCGGAAATACCACACCAGGTTCCAGAAGATGATGGGGTGCTGGCTGAGGAACTTGTCGGTGTAGATCACCTGGTAGGACCCATTACAGCAGTTGGATTTACAATGGCTTACTGGGCAATTTCTTACGATGTGGTAGTCAAAGTAATGGTGTGTGTGTATATATTACCTGATCTCCCTCGTTCTCTAGTAGGGTCTCCAGCTCCTTACGCAGCACCAAGGGGCTGAGATAGGGTACGGACACAGGCTTGGGGTTTGGCCGTTTGGTTCCCATGCCATCCTGATGCGCGCACACACACACACACACACACTAAGTATGCTTTACATGTAATCCCACTTCCTAGTCCTGATTAAATCTATTGACCAGTCACAAAACGGCTCATGGATGCCAAAGGAGAATTATAGTGTTACTGCCAAAGTAGTGATGCCAAAGATGCATTTCTGACCTGAACCCACCCCAACTATCTGTGACCCAACCCACACCTATCTCACCATTTATTTGAACTGAACCTAACTGGACCCGAACAAAAGCTTTTTTGCCTGATTTCAGAAATATTTCAAGACCTTTTGTCAGGTGTACTACGGTTTCAGATGGGCCTGCACACCAGTGCTGCTGAGACAGTAACTGGCTGTCATGTTATTGTAACACAAGGGCATTGCCACTTTGACACTGCATCAGTCAATAACAGAAATTATTACAACATGACAACCATGGCACTACTAATACAATGCAGGCAAAACTTCAAACTTCAAATACTGCATTGTTTAAGAGCATTTCCATGTTAGAATTAGTTTGGGACAGTAGGGGGCACTCACAGACACCTCGTGCAGGCTGCAGGGCAGGCTGGTGGTGGAGACACCATGTCCAGGTCTCTGGGAGGAATCCAGGCTCTGCAGTGGACCGCCGACACTATTGCTGCGTGTCAGTGATGTCCCACTGCCCCGCTGCTGCTTCCCTGCTGCCTGGTGCTCTAGCAGACCCAGGGGGTCAGACTGCACTGGCTCTGGAACCAGACTGGCAACACAAGGCAAAGGTCACTTAAGAGTAGGTGGAAACTGGGCCTGTATTTAGCATGTGTCTTGGAGGAAGAACGCTAATTTGTTGTCAATGACCAGTTCAGCCTGATCACTGCATTTCACACCAAAGGTGAAACTGATTCTAGATCTAGAAACAGCCCTTCTATAACCACTGCTTTAGAGCATACCTCTTATGTGTTGGAGGCTGGCTATCAGGGGTCTCGTTAGTTTCCTCTTCAGAGGATTGTGGGAAAGTCATTAAGTCCGGCGTCTTAGTCTCAGCTGAGTTGCTGGCTATCGGCTGGGTATTGGCGCTGTGGATACTGTCTCCTGAGGCACTGGGATTCATATAGAACCTGGCAGGGAAAAGGACAGGCTATTTTGAACAATATCTGTCAGCACCAAATCCTTTCAGCTTCCACTGCAAGTGCTGGAATGTATATACAGAGCCTTATATTATATAGTTATAAGATCTACTATGACCTGGCATGCAATCAGTCTTTAAAAACAACAAAAGGAATCAGAGCTCTGGAAGGAATCTCCCTACTGAGAATTGAAACACTAGAGCCAAACAGTCTTGTATTTTCAGTTACTTTGGCACATTATCACCACACAGTACATTATGATACTATAGTCTGACTGTAAAAGTTGTTTCATCAAAACCTCACCTTTATAATGAAAAACCAAGCAGCCAAAAAACAACTAAAATAAGGACATGGGTTAAAATGGTGAGGCCTGTTTAAATGGCAAGACAACAGGTCCCTACCCAGTGGTGGTGCGCAGGTCGTGAAACTCAATGTGCAATAAGGGAAGGAAGGCTGTGCGACAGAAAGGGCAGTTGGTGTTGAGGTTGGAGTCATCGGCCGTCCAGCCCGCCATGATCTCCTCATCATACACCAGGGCCTCACAGGAGTGGCACTGGGAGCAACTGGACATCAGCACCTAACAGCAGAGATTTGTGTCGACAGTTATGCATATGTACATGTCTCTGTTAGCACAGCAGAAACTAAGTGAGTTTTTGTCTGTTTGTCTGTGTGTGTATGTCTGACCTCCAGTGCACAGTTCTGGTAGATGCTGGAGGAGGAAGCGTGGTGTGAGGAGCCTTGCTCAGAGTCGGGACCCCTCCCTGCTTGCCCTGGAGTCAGATCTGGAGTCAGAGGCAGATACAACCGTTCACACTTAGATAGAACTGATCGTCCTGGAGCTATACACAGACATACGGGCCTCTGTTTGTGTTTGTGTGTGAGGTAGTGAGTGCTTACGTGCGTGGTGGGTCCCTCGACCTGCGTCACTGCTGCCGCTGCTGCTGCCCAGGCTGGTGC